>PVKS010004431.1:0-93378 GCA_004027875.1 Aplodontia rufa | reverse complement strand
TTTAAGAGGTAATTATTCAATGTCCAAGTATTTGAATAGTTCCTGTTGTTTCTCTTGTTGTTGATTGCTAAGATCATAGCGTTATGATCTGACAGAATACATGGGATTATATCCACTTTTTTGTATTTGCTAAGATTATCCCGGTGAACTAGGATGTGATCTATTTTAGAGAAGGATCCATGGGCTGAGGAGAAGATGGTTAATTCAGCTGTCTTAGGATGGAATATTCTGTAGATGTCTGTTAAGCCTGATTGTTTGATAGAGTAGTTCAGATTGGAGACATCTTTATTGATTTTTTTGTTTTGATGATCTGTCTAGAGTTGATAATTCTTGTCCACAGCAGACTATATGAATGACAGTGGTCCCATAAGATTATAATGGAGCTTGTACTTCTACATATTAGAAAGTCTGCTATACAACTGTTAGTCCTGATGCATCAGCAGTATTGTCATAATTTGTTTACTGTGTCTATTAATTACATCAATTCATTTTATTAGTTTATTAATGTATTAATTACCTGTAAGAAAAAGATCATATATCCTAGATATATTTCACAAAGGTAGGAGTAATTACACTCTATTATATTTGCTCAAGAATGAAATTGCTGGGCTGGAAGGTGGCTCGGCAGTTACAGCACTTGCCTAGCATGCACAAGTACACGCATTCAAACCCCAGCACCCACATGCAAAACTAAGTGTCAGAACAATGAAAGCCATGTGTAAAACTCAATAAAAATTATCTCTCTCTCTCTCTCACTGTCCTTCTCTCTTATTAAAAAAAAGAATGAAATTGCCAATGACACATTTCTCTGAAAGAATCCTTTTGTTCACTGATACATTTTTGAATTAGTTTTTTAATAACAGTGTATAGTTGGGTAATGATATTTAAATTCTTTTTGTCAGCATCTGTCTCTTGTTTTTAGAGAGGAACAGTGAGAAAGACAGATAGATGGAATCAATTTTATTTAGACTTTCATGTGGCTTTCATTGCTTGAATACTTTGTTGTGTGCGTGGTGCTGTGGTTAGAACCTGCATACTTGTGCATGCCAGGAAGGCACCATAACCTCTGAGCCACCACTCCAGCCCCAGCATCTGTCTCTTGATTAATAGATCATTCCCTTATAATACAGTCATATACATACTAGGGCTTAAGTCACTCATTTTTAGTTCTTTTTGTGCATCTCTAAAATTCTAACTTACACTTCCTTTTTCTGGCCTTCCTGTGTTATTTGAACATATTTCAAAATCCATTTTGATTTTTCCACCTTAATAATTTATTTAAAAGATAAATTGTGTTAGAAACGATATTATTGGAATTCCAAAACTAACTTGTAGAAATATTGAAGCTTCTATTTTGGTCAGTTTGAGTGCTTGCCCGTGGAATGCTTACTTTGGGGATGTCTGTTCTTGGTAGAAATGCAAATTGGTGCAATCTCTTATGAAAAAAAGCTTTTATCTTACAACCAGAAAATTCAAGAAACTGTCCAAGATAAAAGCAAAGGTTCCCAGAAAGATGCAAATATGACTATTGATAGCAACAATGCTCAAATTTAAGATTTAAATCAAAACAGATAAGTAACACATAATGAATGAATATATACTTCCTCTATATTGAAAAGAGACCAATATTTGATACATGTATCAATTTAGAGAGATACATGTCAAAAATATAACAAATGAAAGAAATAAAACATAAAGTATGTCATCCCTTTTATTTCCATCTATAATGCATTCTGAAATAGGAACTCTATTATGACAGAAATAAAATTAGAGTTTGTGAAGCATCATTGCTTGGAAGAGAAGATTGACCACACAAGACTAGGAGGAAACACTTTAGAGTGAGAAGCTATTCTAAATTTGATTATAGTACACATAATATAAAGTGACCTGCCTATCAAATGTAAAGGGATATTATTGTTTGTCAACTTCCTTATTTTTTCTCTTATCTGCTTTAATAGAATGTGCTTTGGTTGCATGCTTATATTCTTCCAAAGTTCATACACTGAAGTCTGAACACACAAGTTGATATTAGGAGGTGGGGCTTCAGGTAATTAACAGCTTAGGACTCAGCTGTCATGGAATTAATATTTTTATTAAGGATACTGGAAAGTACTCAGTAGCCCCTTCAGTCATGTGACAATTCATGGGAAAGCATCATCCAAGAACCAGAAAGGGAGGCTTCAAAACATTAATTTGCCAGGATTTGATCTTGACTTCCTAGCTTCTAGAACTGTGGCTAACAAAAATGTGTTGATTATTAACCACAGAACTCATGATGTTTTCTTACGGCAGCCTAAATGAATTAAGCAGAACTGAACCTTGAGCCAGCATACAGACAGGAAAGCTGGACAGGAAGCTAGAATTCTGGTTTTAGAATGTCACCTTGTGGAAAGGACCAGTGCTTTCGCCTGGCTTGGCATGTGTAGCTGTGGCAGAGAGAAGGCCATCCTTTCTCTTTTTTTCCAGGGCTGAGGACCCGAACTCCTAGCATGGCCTTGCACATGCTAGGCAAGCACTCTGCCTCAGAGCTAACTCCCCAACCCCAAGGTCATCCTTTCTTGATCCTCCCTAATTCTTTTGCCCTTATCAGAGGCCAGATATCATACATTCTCCTTTATCTTATCCAACTATCCACTCAGATAAAGAAATAGATGACTTTAAATAGGATTTGGAAGTATTGTTGAATTTTCAAAATATTTTTCCATACAAAACCATACGTTTAGGAGAATGAAAGTACAATTTAAAGTATTCTGAGTTAATTCATTTTCAAAGTTAATACTGAATGGGTTTCATTGAAAACATCAATGTGCTAAGGTGCCCAGTAGCTATAAGCATTGTACCTATAACCAAATATCTAAACTTGCCTTTCCTCTCTACTGCTTCTTTATTTCATCTTCCCACTTTCCTCTGTCTTTTCTCCCACTTCATCTTCCCATTAACGTCCTTTTTCCTCCTTTCTTACTTGATTTTCTTTCTTACCTTTTTCCCTTAAGCAGTGATAAAGAACAGTTCCAATTGATGAAAGCCAGTTTGAGGTAATTCAATTGTATATGTCAAATTTCTGGCTACTGTAGCAAGGAGTTTCAAAAAATAAAAAGAAGGTGGGTCAAACCATGGGGTGGTGGAAAAAGCATGGCAAGTTCCAGAGTCCTAGACAATTATAAAAAGATGAAGAAAAAGAAAACTAAAATGAAAAGAAAGAAAAGAAGAGAATTAAGTTTTCTAATTACCAGTGTAATGCTAGAATAACCTTGTGATTTTGGATTGGAACTAATATGAGAACTCAGTGATAGTAGGTAGATATGACAGATAAATCTGCCTCTGTGTGTGTGTGTGTGTGTGTGTGTGTGTGTGAGTGATTTTGCACATTTACGCATATAGTGATAAACTGGAACTCAAATCTCAGTTTCTGAAAGCAATTCTTCACTAAATGAAAATGGGACTCTTGGAGAAATAGATTAAATAACTCTTTCAATTGCACCTCTTTAACTAGATATTTTTGGGAAATAAAAGAGAAATGTGCCTTTAAACACCTTTTGAATTGCAGACATCTCTCCACTATCTTTACAGAAGAATTTCTGCTGGAGCCACTGATTGCCCAGTTCTCAGAAGAGCACTCCCTTTGTGACCCTGCCACAGTGCAGAGAGGGAAGAGAGAAGAGAGTGCAAATGGTCACATTTGAATCCAACCCATGTTTTATCTTTTGGTGTCCTGTCCCCATCTATTTACATTTTGGTTTTATTTCCAAGAGTCCTCAGCTAGCTGTCCAGGGTTTTACATTGTGGTCAACAAAAAGAGACAGGTTGTGGAGGTCTTTCTCAACCTTGGTCAGTTGTCACATATGAATAAAACTTTAATGTAAGTTTATATTTTGAAAAGCTTAGTTTGGTAAAATTCTTTGTGTTATATAAGAATATTAATAATCTGAATTTTATACTATGAAAATAAATTTAAGACTACATTTTATATACTTACATCTATATGTCTGCCATCATAGATCAATATAGAGAGATAAACAGATGAATGTCTTTCATATATTTCTATCTTTCCATTTAAATTCCCCTGAAATTTTTCAATAATCTTGAAACACTAGCAGTTGAAAATTTTTCATAATGGGGAAATAACATAAAAATTGCAAACATAAGATTTTATATATTAACATTCCATACTTTTAATTTTTTCCTCAAACCTTACATCTTCCAATATTTATGGAGTATAAAGAAAATGATACATTCAGTATTTTCTATTTTTCTTTTTAGGGAATCAATTCTATTTCATTTTTCATGTGGCTTTCTTTTCTCCAACACTTCGTTGTGTATGTGGTCCTGCTGGGGTATGAACCTTCATCCTCATGCATGCCAGGCAAGTGCACAAATCAATGTCCAACCACTCCAGTCCCACATTCAATGATTTTAAGACTCAACTTCAGTAATTTTTCATTTCAGGTTGTTAAATTTTTCATTTCAGGGTTGTTAAATTTGTCTGTTTATTATAATGAATTTCGTGCTTCACATTAACTTCATTGTTTTTACATGGCTGATAGAGTATGAATAAATTTCATATAATTTCAAGTAAAAGTTGAAATAGTATTTTTAAAAATATGCAGGTATATTTAGTTATCATTATCTCTAGCACTGTGCATGTTTATGTAAATTTAACTTAAAGAGTAAAATTCCTTCTATTAGTTATTCCAAAACTTTAAGAGGTATTTAATTAGCCTGCAGAAATATTGCTTAGTAAGATTTCATTTTAAGAAAGCAATAATTTCTCTCAAAGTAATTTCTCTCTTTGGAAAATTCTTCATAGAAACAAGACAACCTATATAATTGAACATGTACATAAGGGATAAATTTGTGTTCACAAAATAATATTAAAATAAAACATTTACACAGGAAGCTTTTATATTCAATTTTTTCTGAAGTCTTTATAAAGGGAGAGAAATATCATTGTCATTTGATATTCTTACATTGCATAAAGAAAATACTTTTAAAAATACTACTACAAAGTCATGTTCTGCCTCCTTGATTTATTAAAAATGTGGAGAGAGGGGCTGGAGCGGTGGCTTGGAGGTTATGGCGCTTGCCTTGCATGCCCAGGTTTGCAGGTCTGAACCCCAGCACCATATACACAGGAAGTGTCGGAGCAACAAAGGCATATGAAAAACTAAATAAAATTGATTCTTTCTTTGTCTCTCACTGTCCCTCTCTCGTTAAAAAATAGTAGAGTGAGGCAAAATAGAAGGAAGTAAAATACTGGTTGTATTCTTCCTATGTGTACTATCTTAAATACCTTGGGAAAAGGTTATATGGATGTTGATAATTTGATCAGGCATTAACATTTTTTAGTAATTTCATTTGACATGTCATGAATTAATACTTTTTTTCTGAAATAGGTCATGTGGAAATATAATATCCCTGTATATCATTCTTCAGTCTTTATAAAAATATTTCTTAGCTTAAAATGAAAAGATTCTAACTTTAAATAAAAATGTTTTTCTTCAAAAACTTGAAGTTATTTTTTTAAAAATCCCTAATTGAGCACATAATAAGCTTTCTACTACAACAAATTTACCAAAGAAAAACAGACCACTCTTGCTAGACTGGGAAAGGACATGTTTTAATGACTCAGAAGCCATTCATTTTTCTATGTGGCCTGCAATCCAAGATACAATACCTTTAATATATATAAGCTTTATAAAGATATTTATTTTAAGACACTCTTAAGTGAATAATTTTGGGCTCCTTCAATTTCACATGTTTTCTTTTCAAAAACAAATCTGCCTAAGAATACATATGCGTTATAGAAGAATTTCTTTTCACCTCTCACAACCACCATTTCCTACTGAAAAAGAGAAAAAATATGATTCTCACTTAACCTTACTTTTAATACATGTAACTTTACCTAGAGTTGAACTCATCCAGAAAGGCCATTTTTAAAAATCAATACATTATAATTAGGCATAGCAGTGAGGTTCATTTTAGAACACTAATATTAATAAATGCTTATGACATAGTTTCCTCCATTTCAATCTCCGGTGCTTCCTCTTTGAAATAATGTGATATAGAGATCACATTAAAGGTATAAATAATGTTATATAGAGATCTCTATAATTACTTTCCAACCTTTTGCATCCAATGTAATGGAGTCAATTTTAATATTCATAATGCTAATTATCATCATGGATTTCCTCACAACTAAAACCGATATTCAATAATAATCTTACTGAAAGTCAGAAAATTTTTGCTTGTTTGTTTTCTTTTCATTTTTGGTTGTTGCTTCTGACCAAACTCAACAGTGTATCTCTGTTCAGTATGTTAGCATGGATAGCTGATTATTAGTCTATTTTCATTTAGAGTTCAGCAAAATATCAAAATATATGTGCTGAAATTTTTTTAATAAATTAAATACTACCACTGGAAATTTTATTTAGGAGTGCCATTATATCAACCCTATTATCTATCAATACTCTAGTTTAGCCCAGTTCTTGAAAGAGCTCAAAATAGTCAAAGTTCTTTACTTCTTCTCAAAGAAAATCTGAAACTAACTGACTTCTTACAAAACTTTGTTTATTTTAATAAAAATTAACATACTCTATCAGAATTATTATCCATATTTATATATATACTCATGCATTCCATTATCCATTACCTTTCATTCACTGAGCAATGTTAACAATACCTTAAAAAGGGTTACTTTTGTTTCAGGTCTATGCCTTAGTTGGACACTGGAAATTAATTTCTGAAATACTGCCAATTACCAAATTCCATATTCTATACTCTACACTTTTTGATCTACCTGTTTATCATTTTCAGTTTAATAGTGTATGGTTATAATAAAATGCATGGTATATACTATACATTTTTATGTACTATAAAATATTATAAATATCATTAAAAAATTAAAACTATTAAAAATACAAAGTCACTCCGAAAAGTTTCCGTAAATTTATCTTTACAGATGCTTGAACAAATAATTCTTCATGATTTTGAATTCCTGTTTTCTCTACTACATGGATATTTTGAGGATACTGCGTAGTGCCAATAGATCATGAAAGTTAGCACCTTCCAAGAAGTTTGGCTGTCACCGTGCAGATTGGAATCCAAGAGTTGGGTCAACACATTTATGCCATTTGTCAAATGATTTTTCCTAAGCCCTAAATACATCTGGAATACAGCGCTGGAAACAAGGATCTCACATAAATATCCCTACAGACAAAACTCAATAAAAACATCTTGGCAAATTCCAAAAGATTGTTGGAAACAATGTAATTAAACTTGGAAAGAACAAATAGTTATTTTAATTAGACAACTATAAGTAGTACAAATAAAGTACATACTCAGTAAAAGTAGAATGTATTCCAAATTATTTGAATATATTTGAATGGAGCAATGCTAGTTTAGTTCAGTGAATTGCTATAAAGGCATCCCACCTACCAAATAATTTATAATACAATGCTACTTCTCAGCAAACAGTATGTATAAAGAATTCCCTCCCATGGATGATCTTTTAAAAATCAATTATTTACATTATATTTATTGATAAATAATTTGAAAAATGATTTTCTGCAAAGGATAGGCTTTAGGCAAATAAATCTTGCATCTGATAAATTGAATTAAATATTATGTATTTGACTTTAAAACTGTCTTATATAATTATTTCTAAAAATCTAAATCCAAAATGGAAAGAGCTAAGTTTGTCCTTTGAAAACGAAATCCCTCATTATGTCACTTCCAATACATTCAGGTACATCAAGATAATAAGTGGTTGTTTTTGATTATTCAAATATTTCAAGTATTATGTATAATACTTCAATGTATTGCTTTAGCTGGCATTGATGCAGGTCATAGCATGAGGAATTCAATTCCATCAGGAAGTACTCAAAATAAATCTGGTAGGTAGGTGTGATAAAATATATTTATTTGTTGTTTATGTAGTAAAATAACTTATATATTGCATGATGAATTGGAAGCAAGATTTTTGATTTGTGAGACCCCTTTTTTACTTGTTTCAACAGTCTACACTTTAGCTTTGATATGAAATTGTCAAATACTGGGATAAAGATGCTTCTTATACCACTATGTAATAGAATATGCTTTTGGCTCTGAGTTCCCCAAAACTGAAATGCCCTTCTATGTATAGGAAGAAATATTCTTTCATTTAATGCAGATTTTGTTCAAATATTATTTTTGAAGAGAAAATATCCATGTTGCATCTGATTTGTCCAATATGATAGCCATTATCTCCAAGTGGCTATGGTATTTTAAACTCAATTTTAAAGTAAAATTTAAAAATGTAGTTTCTCCTCTTTATCAGCCTCTCAACAGGTCAATTTAAAATGCACGTACAGACTGTTTAATTGGTTAGAACACATATAAAACATTTCTACCATTATAGAGAATTTTCGGGGGTAGTTCTTCTCCATGCTCTTAACCTGCTTTTAGTCTTATGAAAAAGTTTTATCAACATCTCATAGAAGTTGTAAATATTGATATTTGTTGTTACATGTTCATACATGCACACAATATAAAAATATAATTTGGCCAATGTTACAACAAAATGTCAGCTATTTATTTATCGGTGTAATAGGGAGACTGCACTCTTGAGACTAGGACAGAGAGGAGGGGTTAAAAGCAAAATATAATGACATAATTAATGACAAAAAGCAAAACAATCAATACAAATAACAAAACAATGTGTGGAAATAAAAGAGCCCGTATTGCAAGCTTAAGAATTTAAACTCATTACTATTTTCATAGATCATGGCTAAATCATTTGCTTCTGGCAAATCTTTGAACTTCCATGAACGTTTTGAAGAGGCTCTGTGGGAAAGAGGACAGCCTTGGGCTCACCTGATAGTAAAATGTTCAGATTTAACTTTATTAGAGATTGCAAACCTCATTTGGTTGGAAAGGCTTTCAAAGGAAAACAAAAAAAATGTTAAGTGAATGGATAAAGTAAAAGATACCAAAAGAAAATTTAGAAAAAAAACTACTTAATTTTCAGAATTTTAAAAAAATGCCTTTGCTAAATATGATGATTAAAAATAGAGGCAAACAGGATCTGCTTTTACCATAAGCATCATCATGGAGCCTCATATGACTCATTGCTTCAGAATATTGCTAACATTTCCAGGTCTAAAAGAGATATGATTTAAAAACAGGAAGTATAAAGGACCCATAAATTACCATATCTCTTTGAATAAAAATATAACTTAAATACATTTCTTTATTTTTTTAAGAGAGAGAGAGAGAGAGATATGTAATTTTTATATAGCTTTTCATGTGGCTTTCGTGCTCCAAGACTTTGCTGTATACATGGAGCTGGGGTTTGAACTCACATACTCCTGCATGCCGGGCAAGTGCCATAACCACTCAGTCACCACTCCAGCCCCAATGCATTTCCTTTGAAACCTGTTTTCTTTTTCAAAATAAAAAAAAAATATTGTCTTCAAGATCAGAATTAGTCTGAGAAAGATAGAAAATTATATTTTTTGCATTAATTCATTTTATGAGAGATACAGGAACTGCTTTCAGATTATAGAGGAAACCTTTGTTAGTTACAGCAAAGTATTTGGATAACTCACACTGATATCACAACGTCTCAGCTTGGTTTGATACAAAATGGAAAGATATTCAATTAAGTAACCTGATTTTAAATCTCTTTTGAATATCCTGAATTAACTAAGTGACATGAACAATTTAACCTCTCTGAGCATGAATTTGGAAAGAAATTCATTAATCCTCTACTTCCCGAGTATACAATATTTAATATTCTGATGCTCATTTATAAGATTTACTAGTGAAAAAGTGTAGAATACCTTGTTTTTGATCAAGATTAACATCTTACTAAATACTGAATATAATAAAGATACTTAAATGAACTCTTTAAGCCTTTATGGAACAATAAGACTGAGACTTACTTCCTATTATAAATCGGTAGAAAATTATAAAATATACCAGCTATCCCTCTTCTGGATACTTCCCCAGAGGAGTTAGAATCAACATAGTATCATGACATAGCAAAATCTATGTTCATAGCAGCTCAATTTGCAGTAGCTAAATAATAGCACCAACCCAGAAGGCCCTCACTGGATGAATGGATCCCCAAATTGGCTTATATATGTACATTGGAATTCTACTTAGCAAATAGAAACAATGATATCATGGACTTTGAATGTAAATGGAAGACAAGGAAATAAATCATGCTGAGCAAAGTTAGCCACACCCAGAGACTCAAGGGTTGAGTCCCTCATTTGTGGAAGCTAATGCGAAGCCCAGGCTTAGGTGAAAAGATTGTCAAACTCATGTATTAGACCCAGCAAAGGCATAGAAGCACATAATCAACAGGAATCTTAGATATGTAGCGGGTGGGGGAGGGAGAAGATAGGTGGAAGAGAAGGGAAAGGGAGGAAGGAAATGGAAGGAACTAAGGAGACAATCAACAGTGTAGCACACTCTTCCCCCCCCCCCCCCGAGAATCTAGATAATACTTATGCAATCATTTAATTCTGGAAAATTCACAATCTAAACATTTATATCACTTGCAAGGGAAGAATATAGATGAATCAAGAGACTGGGGTGTGGGTAATTCTGATTGAAGAACAAATGCATATCATATTGTTACTTTACATGAAATTATGATTGAGTAATAACAAATCCTTAACAAAATAATAAAAAAAATTACACAAGAGAGAAACATGACTGTAAAGATAGGCTGAGAAACAACAAAAGTGAATTATGAAATTTCCAGAAAGAAGACAAATAAGAAGAGGATCAGACTTCAGCAGACCATCTAACTTGAAGCATCAGAGATAATAGTTGAGGATGCTCAGACAGCTGGCAATTGTAGTCCAGAGTTCTAGAAAAGAGAAAAAGGAGCATCTTCTATGAAGGAAAGACAGTCAAATTAAAAGAAGATTTTGATGATCAGCTTGGAAATTTTGTGCATGCCAGAGGGGACACACGTTAAAAGAAGGATCCTTAAATTAATGGACACTCCAAAATTTGCCCATGATTACACAAGATTGAAGAGATGGTAAATGAAATTATACAATTTTAAATGTTATGCACAGCAAATTGAATGCAATGTCATAATGGGACGATTTTTAATTAAAATGTATGTGATTTATCATATGGAAACCACAAAAGTACGACAAAAAGACACAGTTAAAAATCTATAAATGAGGGGGCTGGAGTGGTGACTCAGCATTTACGTTGTTTGCCTGGCATGCACAAGGACTCTGGTTTGAACCCCAGCACCATGTAGGCAATAAAGTTTCAGAGCAATGAAGGGCATTTGAAAAACTAAATAAAGTTGCTTCCCTCGTTCTCTCCCTCCCTCTTAAAAAAGAAAAAAAATTATGAATGAGGGGCTGAAGTGGTAGCTTGCCTGGCATTTGTGAGGACATGGATTTAAACCCCAGCACCACGTACACAACAAAGTGTCAGAGCAATGAAAACCACATGAAAAGCTAAATAAAATCCCTTTTTTCTCTCTCTTTCTCTCTCCCTTACTTATTGTCCCTCTCTCTTAAAAAAATTTTTTTGAAATGAGCAAAATTAATACAAGACAAATGAGAAGCAAGAGAAAAGAGAATAAGATAAACAAATAGAAAACAATGGTAAGGTGATGGATAATCATTTTACCAATAATATATAGTTAAAATTAACATATGAAATAAAGACTATTATAAACAGTGATAGAAAAGATATTAAATGATAGCCCAATTATTTGCTATATATTTACCTGATCTATGAAGACATATATAGGACAAATGTAAAAAGGGAAAAGATAGACAGTATTGTGTAAAGACAAAGGTGATAAGGCTAGGGTGCTATGTTAAGTTAATATAATTTAACATTATGAATTAATTATAGGCAGGAAATTTCAAAATCATAGAGGGACCAAGTCAATAAACAGACATAATGATTCCTTTTTTTTTTTTAAAGAGAAGAACAATGAGAAAGAGAGAGAGACAGAGACAGAGAGAATCAATTTTTATTGAGTTTTTCACATGGCTTTCCTTGCTCTGACACTTTCTGACACTTAGTTGTGTTCGTGGGTGCTGGGATTTGAACCTGTGTACTTGCACATGCCGGGCAAGCGCCATAACTGCTGAGCAACTACTTCAGCCCCATGATTCTTAAAGTGCATGAGTTCAATAAAGTTGCTCAAATTAGTTGAAATAAAACCCGATAGAAGTTAAAACACTCAATTACAATTATAGTTTCTCTTATGTTGATCTTTCCACAATTTACATAGTAAGTAGACAAAAAATTGAAAAGTATACATCTAAAACAACACAAGAAAAATTTGTCCTTCATGGCATTCACAAACAATTTTACAAAAAATAAATATAAATAAAAATTAAAACAAACAATGTTTACAACAACAGAATGAATATTCTTTTTCCAGAGAATACAAGATGTTCAAAAAATATAGATAATATGATGTATTATAAAAGTCTCAATAAATTTATCAGAAATTATATATATATATGTGTGTGTGTGTGTATATATATATATATATATGTATATATATATATATCTGCAATGTATACAGTGACATTTATAATTACTTAGAAGGTACCTTGCTTTATCTCACATCCAACATTTCCTCTTCTCTTTTGCTATCATCTCTTGTTATTCTTTAAAATATTTGACAATAGGATTAAAAATTTACATTTTTGTACAGGTATGCAGCATAGCTTGTTCAAATATCTTATAAAGTATCTTGCAACTGTATCTCATAAATATTAACATTTTGCATTTTTTTTCTATGGATCTAATACATGAGTTTGTCTACCTTATTCCCAAGCCTGGGTTTAGGTCCAGCCTCTACAAATGAGGGAAACCATTGGGCCCTTGACTCTCTGGGTTTGGCTAACTTTGCTCAGCAAGATTTCTTCCAATGCCATCCATTTACCTTCAATAGATGCAATATGTTTGTTTCTAATAGCTGAGTAGAACACACATACATACACACACATACTAGAGCTTTTGGATCGATTCATCCAGTTACTAGCATCTGGGTTGGTTCCATAATTTAGCTATTTTAAATTGAGCTACTCTGAACATGGATTTTGCTGTGTTGCTATAATGTGTTAATTCTAACTCCTCTGGGAAAATACCTAAGAGGGATAGTAGGGTCATATGGTGGATGCAACCCTAATTTTTTGAGGAGTCTGCAGTCCACAATTCCACCAGCAATGTGCTATAGAGTTCCTATTTCCAGACAACCCCTGCAAGGTTTGTTATTGTCTGTATTCTTCATCTTTGCTACTCTGACTGGAATGAGGTGAAATCTTAAAGTAGTTTTGATTTGCATTTCTCTGATTGCCAGTGATTTAGAACACTTTCTCATGGATTCATTGGCTTGCTCAATGTCCTCTGTTGAGAAGTTTCTGTTTACTTCTCAGACCCATTTATTGATGGGATTGAATGTGTTTTTGTTATTGAGTTTTTGAGTTCTTTGTAAAATTTCGATATTAGTCTCTAGTCAGAGGGCTCACAGGCCATGGTTCTCTCCCATTCTGTAGGTTGTCTCTGGACTGTTTTGATGATTTCCTTGGCTGAACAGAAACTTTGTAGTTTAATGGCATCCCACTCACTGATTTTTGACTCTGATTATTTCACTGCAGGATTCTTATTGAGGAAGTTTTGCCAACTCCCAAAAGCTGGAATATTGGTACTAATTTTTCTTCTAGCAATTGTATGGTAGCTGGTTTAATTGTCAATTCCTGATTCCATTTAGATTTGATTTTTATGCAAGGTAAGTGATAAGGGTCTAATTTCAATTTTCTGCAAGTGGCTGTCCAGTTTGTCCAGCACTGTTTGTTGTATAGGCTATCTCTCTTTCATGTTATATTTTGACCCCCTTTGTCAAAGATCAGATGTTTAAAGATTTGTTGGTTTGTGCCCAAGTCTTTTAATCTATTCCATTTGTCTTCATTCCTATTTTGGTAACAGTACCATGCTGTTTTTAATACTACAGCTCTATAGTATAATTTTAGATCTGGTATTGCAAAACCACCTGTATCATCTTTCTTGCTTAGAAATGTTTTGGCTATTCTGGTTTGGTTGTTGTTCCAAATGAACTTGAGAATTCCTTTTTCTATATCTGCAAAGAATGACATTGGAATCTGATGGGAATTGCATTGAATTTGTATAGTGCTTTGGCAGAATGGCCATTTTAATTATATTAATTCTGCCTAACCAAGAGCACGGACAATCTTTCCATCTTCTCAGGTCTTCTGCAATTTCTGTTTTCAGCTTTTGATAATTTTCATTGTAGAAGTATTTAATTCTCTTGTTAGATTAATTCCCACGTATTTTATTCTTTTAGAGGATATTGTGAGTGGGATCGATTTCCAAATTTCTTCTTCTCCCCCAATATTTTTGGCATAGAGGAAAGCTATTGATTTATGGTTGTTGATCTTGTAACTTGCTACTTTGCCAAGTCGATTTCTAAGCTCTAGCTGTTTTCTGGTGGAGTTTTCTGGATCTTTCAGATATAGTAGTTGAAAGCAGGCATCCTTGTCCAGTTCCCAAGTTCAGTGGAAATGCTTTCAACCTTTCTCCATTTACTATTATATTAACTGAGGGTTTTGCATATATGGCCTATACGAAGTTAAGATAAGTTCTTTTGATCATATTTTCTCTAGAGTTTTGAGCATAAATGGGTGCTCCATTTTATCAAAGGCCTTTTCTGCATCTATTGAGCTGATCATATGGTTTTTGTTCTTAATTTTGCTTAAGTGATGAATCACATTTATTAATTTTCATTTGTTGAACCAGCCTTACATACCTGGAATGAAGCCCATTTGTTCATCATGAATTATTCTCTTGATGTGTTTTTGAATGTAGTTTGTAAGAACATTATTAAGGATTTTGCATTGATATTCATGAGGGATATTGAGCTGTAGTTTTGTTTTTTCAATCTATCTGTTGGATTTTTGGTATCAGAATTATGGTTGCTTCATAAAAAGTGTTTGGGAGAGTCCCATCATTTAAAATTTCTTGTAATAGCTTCATAAAGAGAGGTGTTAGCTCTTCTTCAAAGTTGTAGTAAAACTCTACAGAGAATCCATCAGGTCCTGGGCTTTTCTTCTTTGGAAGATTTTTAATTGCTGTATGGATTTTGGTGCCTGTTATTGGGCGGTTAGGATTTCAGTTTCATCCTGTGTCAATTTGGGAATGTTATATGTGTCTAGAAATTTGTCCAAGTCATCCAGATTATCTGATTTAGAGAAGTATACGTTTTCAAAATATGTTCTGATAATCTGTTTGATATCAAGGGGTTCAGTGGTGATCACCCCCTTTTTGTTGATGATTTTGTTCATTTGCCTTGATTCTCTCCTTCTTTTTGTTAGATTAGCTAGGGGTCTGTCAATTTTATTTCGTTTTTCGAAGAACCAACTCTTTGTTTCGTTGATTTCTTTTATTGTCTTTGTTGTTGTTCTTATTCTCACTTTCATTGATTTCATCTTTGATCTTAATTATTTCCTTTCTTCTTCTGGCTTTGGGATTAGAGTGTTCTTCCTTTTATAGAGATTTGAGTTGGAGAATGAGCTTATTTGTTAGGGATCTCTCCTGATTCTAAATATGGACACTCAGTGCAATAAGTTTTCCCCTTAAGAATGGTATCATGCTGTCACAGAGGTTTTGATATGTTGTGTCTTGATTTTCATTCTCTTCCACGAATTCCTTAATTACTGCTCTCATTTCTTCTTGGTTACATTCTTCAATTATTTGAGTATTGTTAAATCTCCACATATATGTGTGTATTGTGCCATGGTTTTTGCTATTAATTGTTAGGGTCATAGCGTTATGATCTGATATAATACATGGAATATTACCTACTTTTTTATATTTGCTGATTTCCCTTGTGAGTTAGAATATGATCTATTTTGGAGATGGATCCAAGTGCTGCTGAGAAGAAGATATACTCTGTCAATTTGAGGTGGAATATTCTGTAGATCTCTGTTGTTTGTTTGATTTATGGTGTTGTTTAGACTGGAGATCTCTTTATTTATTTATTTATTTATTTGATGATCTGTCTATTGGTGATAGAGGAGTATTAAAGTCTCCCAGTAGTATTGTGTTGAGGTGGTTTTATATTTTGGAATTTTTTCCACATAGTTGGGAGCATTGGTGTTTGGAGAGTATATATTTACTATGGTTATTTCTTCCTATTGAGTTGTTGCCTTTATTAGGATGTGGTGTCTTTCTTTATCTCTTTTGCTTAATTTACATTTGAAATCTACTTTGCTGGATAAAAGAATTGCAACTCCCACTTGTTTTCTTGAGCTGTATGCATAGTAGATCTTTTCCATTTCTCACCTTTAATCTGTGGGTGTCATTGACTGTAAGGTGGGTCTCCTGTAAGCAGCATATTGTTGGATTTTCTTTTTTGATTCAATCTCCTAGTCTTTGTCTTTTTTATTAATTTTTAAATTTTTGAACACCCATACAAGTTTTTAACAAAATAATATCAAATGTGTATAGATTCTGGATATTACAATTACCCCCAGGAAAGCCACCCCCCCAATTACCCTTCCTTCCCCTTCCCCCATATCTTTAAAAAAGGATTATGTTGTATATAGCATTATATCTTATCTGGATTTAACATATGATAATAGACCAACTTTCTCACTGGCCAGAGTCTAGTCCCAACCTCCACAGATGAGTGGAGACAATTGACCATTAGATCTCTGGGTTAAGCTGATTTTACTCAGCATGATCTCTTCCATAGCCATCCATTTACCTTCAAAGGCTGCAATATCATTGTTTCTAATTGCTGTGCAATATTCCATGGTATAAATGTACCACAGTTTTTGGATCCATTCATCCAGTGAGGGACATCTGGGTTGTTTCTATAGCCTAGCAGTGGTAAATTGTGCTGCTATGAACATCGATATTGCTGTGTCACTGTAATGTGCTGATTCTAAATCCCCTGGAAAGATACCCAGGAGTGGAATAGCAGGATCATATGGTGGGCTCATCCCTAATATTTTAAGGATTCTCCACACTGCCTTGTTTGATTGGTTCATTGAGACCATTCATATTTAGTGTTAGAATTGTTATGTGGTTGTGGATCCTATTCTTTGTATTTTATTAATAAGTTCTGTGCTATTGTATTTGTCTATTGAGAGCATGTACCTTTATTGAATTTCCTCTGTTTGTGGGTTTTGAGGAATGTTAGTCCTGATCAGGGGTGCTCTGATTGGTGGTCTTACCAGTCGTGTCCTGAGTGCCTTCCAGCAGAATTCAAACAGGCCCCAAAGGCACACAGAATATCAGGTAGGTGGGGTGCTTCAGGCAGGGAACCTCCTCTGGTTGGTCCTGAACAGGGCTGCTCCAAACATGAGTCCTACCAGTAATGTCATGAGATTCTTCTGGTGGGACTCAAACAGACCCCAACAAGAATATGGTGTAGGTGGGGCTGCTCCAGGCAAGGGGGCACAACTAAAATTTAAAATAATTAAACCTATAGAAAACGTTTGATAGTGCCAAGGGATTCTTTGCAAACTTGGGGTAGTCAAAATGTTTTAGTAACATAATGGAATAGCAATAAAAAAAGCTGATAATTGCTTTTCATAAAGTATCAAAATTTTGTATATTTTAAAATACAAGGTTAATGAAATTGAAAAGCAATCTATGCCCTGAGGACATGTTTGCATATATGAAGAATTCTTCAAATGCACAGATGTAAAAGTAAGCTATGCAAATAGAAATGTATGAAAGAATTTTTAAAAATTCTTTATATCACATGACACCCTGTAAATATGTACATTTTTATGCTTGATATATTCAGTTTAAAATAGATTAAAATGAAGAACACTTTATAAAGATAAGGACACACAAATAAAAGAAGTACAAGACCATAAACATTCATTCATTATGGAAATGTAAATTAACAGCACAATAGGATATTACAGAGGGTGGACTCATAGCCAAAATGCAGAGTAAAATTGCTGTTGGGAGAGTGAAACAGTACTAACACTTTGAAAAAAAAAACTAAAAATTTCTTTTTTAGGTTAACATAGTAGATTTAAAATGAAATGACCCAAATATTCATTAAAGAATTGGAAGGGAAATGAATTTGTTTTAATTCAGAAATTTATTTGTTGAACAACCAAACAATCTGCTAATGAAATAATATAATATATATACATAGATTCTGAAGATTAGATTTATCCTGAAGAGCGCCCCCCTCCAATTGACCACCCTTATCCCTCTCCTCCCCTTCCCAAAACTTCTCTAAAAATGTATTAGGTTGTATAACATTACACCTTATCTGGATTTAAAACATGATACTAGACCTCCTTTCTCATGGAAATTTTTTAAATTTTTAATCCTTTTAATAGGTATATTACTCAAGAAATAAACACTAATACATGAATAAACTTGGGTCAATCTCAAAGACATTTTTTCTGATCCACATCATTGTATCAACCTTTGCCAAAGATTTCCTTGCTTGACACCTATAGCAAATTTAGTAATATAGTATTATATAATATTAGTAATGTACCTTCACTTCTGGTATTGCATATCCTGCTTAACTATTTGTTACTGCAATTTTTCTTGAAGTAAAGTTATCCCACCAAAACTATAATATTATGGAGATTAATATCTTTGCTTTATTGACATTTCTTAAAATATATACACTTTTACTCTCTTCTCTCTTCTTCTTCCCCAATATCTATTTTCTTTACCAGCCTTATCTGTGCTTCTTGGAATGATGAGACCAGTATTGCCTCTCTTATTCATTCTCAAATTACTTAACTCTGGCTCCCTGGAATGCACAAATTCTTAAAGACTTTAACTGGCTGACTTTATTTGGATATATGTCCTCAGGTTTTTCATTAAATAATGATTATACATAATTAGTAATTGCATATAGCACAAATCAGATATGCTTTCTTAAAATGTGTTATGTGTAAGAACATATGTTTTGCATCAGGATAATTAGTAGTTTGATTCTTCTTCTAGCATTTATTGGTGAAGGAATATTGGTGAAAAAAATTGACAAGATATTCAAAGTTTTAGCATGGTTTAACATTTGTAATTTACCTTTTTAAATAGTTTTACAGAGTTCTAGAGAGG
Source organism: Aplodontia rufa (assembly GCA_004027875.1). NCBI lineage: Eukaryota > Metazoa > Chordata > Mammalia > Rodentia > Aplodontiidae > Aplodontia > Aplodontia rufa. The sequence continues at coordinate 74,271 of PVKS010004431.1, read as the reverse complement.
TATTTTAAGATACTAAATTTGTGGAAAATTATTTTCTCTTAATAAATACAGGTTAAACATTTCACTAATATCTTCAATTTTTTTTCACTTATAAAACAAAATAACCAATTTCTTTATTCACAATCCATACTTTGCTTCATTATTTATTTATTTAGGTATCAAAGATTGAACCCAGAGCAAAATCATTATTTTAAATATATCTTATTTCTATTCCTAAAAGCATTTCATTAGTTTATATCATCATTAGTTTTCCCTTTGATTAGTGACATAACCTCTGAGCTTGAACTTTCCTTGCTCATACATAATGCTACAATGACAGTCTTCTTTATTAAGATGTAAAATTATAATGCAGAGATATTCAGTAACATTCTTTGTTAAAATTCAAGCTAAAACCAATTCAGTAAAGCTTTTAAAATGCTTCAGCATATACTCTACTATAAAAAAACAACTCTTCAGTATCATGCTATACTTTGCTTTCCATACATTTTCTACACCCACACTACATGAACTCTAATCATGCTCTTTCCTCTCACAGAAACACTTAGTGCCTTTTCTTCATCTGGAACATTCTTCCTTGTTCTCATAGGCACTTCGTTGGAGAAGTTTGTCATTTTGTATTAGATCAAATCTTCTAGCAGTGAATCTCATGACAGTTTGTATTTCCCATCAGGGGGCTTGTGGGACTATAATAATATTACCATTTAGTCAGTTGAACCCTTCAGTAAATTGCTCATGAGAGTAGAAACCACATCTAAATTCTATGTATGGCATCTGCAAAGTGGCCACCTACATGGCATACAGCTGATGTTTAATAAGTATCTGTTCAATATACTCTTGTACAATGAAAACAATTTGATAAAAAAGATTCCCAAAATATTGGAAATTGGCTTTCCTAAAACTATCTTCTTTACTAGGATAGTTTTTAAATTATTTTTAAAGTGCTATAGGGACAATGAGAGAGAGAATGAAAGAATCAATTTTATTAATTTTTCATGTGGCCTTCATTGTTCCGACACTTTGTTGTGTACATGGTGCTCTTGGTGTTTAAACCCACTTCCTTGTGCATGCCAGGCAAGCACAGTAACTTCTGAGCCACCTCTCCAGCAGCTACCAGTTTCTTGTTTTCATGAGAAATTTTCAAGTGCTACTTTGCAATTTGGAAGAATTTATGCTTATTCACTGCTTTTGATTCACTGTTTTTGATATGAAACTTGAAATTGATCACCTCGGTTTAGCTCATTATATCCAATTTCCTTATATTCATAGTAAATCTTTAGTCTAAACTTCAGAATCCACTTCCCTTGACTTTCTGTTTGGTTAAAAGTAATTTTGATATTATGCATACAGAGACCCAATCCTAAAGTTTAGCCTAGATATCAAATTTTTGCTGGAGGAAAGAAATTAGAGGAAACCTCTTAAAACTTGTAATATTGCCTCCTGATAAGCAAAACAAATGAAACAGATGCTAGAAAGCTGAACAAATTGTGTTATTACAAGAATCCAATGCACTTGTTACTCCCTGTCACTTTCATGATATTACCCATTTCCATCTATGTGTTTTGATTCTATCGTCCTTTGATGTACTTTACAGAACTTATATTACAGTCAAAAAACTAGAGGTCAAAGTCCTTAGGGAAATATGTTCATAAACTTATTTATACTCTGAGGTTTTTTTTTTAACTTGGATTCAAATTCAGATTTATATTCAACAGACAGAATTTATTAGTAGTTGATCCAAAATCAATACATTGTTATCTCACAGACAATTGTTTTTAGTTCAGAAGAGTATACCAGAGGCTAGAGTGGTGGCTCAGTGGTTGAAGCACTTGCCTGATATGTGCAAGGACCCTCCCTGGTTCAAACCCCAGCATCACACACACAATCAAGTTTGGGAGAAGCTTAAGCCAGATGAAAAAAATAAATAAAACTTATTCTTGATTCTCTCTTTCTTTTCCTCTCTCTCCCTCTCTCTTTAGAAAAAAATAAAAATAAAAGAGAAGAAAAATGTACCATAGGTAACTTCTTAAGCAGTAAGGTGTTCCACTGAAGCAAAGTTACGTTATTTGGTTTGATGGTTTAAAAAATAGAAACTTATTCTCTCAGAGTTGTGGACTTCATAAAGGTAATATCCATGTGCCACTTGAAGTGGTTTTTTGGGGGACTCAATTTTTGCTTTCAGATTATCTGTTTTGAGACTGTAGAAAGAGAAAGAACAAAGTATCGAGTGTCTCTTATGATAAAGGACACTATTTCATCAGATAAGGGCCCCAACTATATTTCATATAGCTTTATTTCCCTTATTAAAATATATATTTTGGGTTTCAGTCCTATATTTGAGGGAACAGAATTTGGTCTATAGCAGAATGGAAGCTATCAGCAATGGAACAACAATCTACACAAATAATTTGACCATTTCCGGGAAAAGAAAAACTCATTGGGCTGGTCCAGCTCCTCAATACACTGTTTGGGGGCTTCCTCCTAGACTCTTGGAGAAGAGAAGAAGGGGAAGGTAAAATAAAACTCTTAAATCAATGGAGGAGGCAATGTCCACCGAAGTTCTGTCTGACAAAGTCCAGGCTTGGGGATGGGCTAGGCTAAGCCCTGGAGATTGCCAGAACCATCCCTTCTAGAAACTGGCTGTGTTTTAATAATTATATGTATTGTGAATTTGCTCAAACTGAAACTCGGTGATTGTTATGAGAATTCTATTGATTAGATGATTGTTGCGGATTCTTGAGAAGGATACTTGTTATAAAACATATAGAAATCATGGAAAACAAAGCTATACTGACTTTAAAACAAAATTGCATATGGAAAGCAAAACAATTAGAACTAAGGAATAAAGAAACAATATACGTGAAACATTTACCAATACCAACCTGAGTGCTCACATTGTGCTGTGAACTTTGATTGAGAAAGGCTGTGTTTGCCTTTCCTGTTGTTACAGGTGAGCTTTAACTCTCTAGCAGTAAATAAGACATGTTTGTCTTTCCTGGCTTAGCGGAGATTGAGTTTTAACTTCTTCGTAATAAATAGGACATGTTTACACTTTTTGTCTTTGCAGAGGTTAGGCTTTAACTTGTTAGCCCATAAATTAGGATGCACAGATATTTTATAGGATTAACATTTATAGGACCTAGGATGGCTATAGGATATCTGGTAAGGTTACCATAACAAAAAAGTTTTTAGATATAGGAATTATAATAGCCTATATCATAGTCTAGCTTAATAAGAAACTTTTCATTTATGCTAAGATAGGGCTTCTAGACTAATGCAGTACAGTAATCTTTAGGTGCTTCTCTCATCTAGTGAGATAATGATTTGCAGAAACAACTAAAGGAATTTAGGGAGACAAAATTTTGTGAAGTGTTTGATCTCTGTCCTTTGTAAAAGCAGGTTTAAACAATATGGCCATTATGGTGGGGAAGTCGAGGGCATGAATTGTACTAATGGTTGATGCTTTAAGTTTACTGGGAAACTGAAAAGAGAATTGTATGATGAAGCTGATAATGAAAGGCTTGCTTGTGCACCTGTATAAAAATGTTCTTTACAATAAAGAACAGATGGCATTTTGCTCAAGCAGGGAACTGTGTCTGCTTGCAACTTGCCCTGGAGGTTCCAACAGTTCCTCTGCACCGACTCCAGTCCTCCTTCAGGGACCCGAGTTCAGCCAGGACTGGCCCCTGGCAAATCAGTTTAACATTTTACATCTAAGGAAAATGAATATGCACATTAGCACATGTGCATATTACACGTTTGCATACAATGATGTAGAGAAACATATAGACAGAAACTTACTTGCATATGGCTGGACTTGTTATTTATTTATTTTTTTTAGCTCACAATAATGCAATGATGATAGACATTCTCCAAGAAACTATACATTTCATTTCGAATTTTGATTTTTTCCCAGGCTGTTCATGTGTAGCACAATACTCTATAAATCTCAGCAGAAACACTGAGTCACAGCATCTAGGCAACCACAGGATCAGGAGGATACACAGTCAATTTTCTGCAGTTTTGCTAGCATCTTTTGAATACAGGTATAGAATATATTCCACAAGAAATCACCCTTGGTTATAAAATATGCATTGTTAGATGTTTTCCCCAAATTTAGGTGAATTTAAGTGTTCTGAACAAAATATGTTTAAGATAAACCAGGAAAAACTAAGGTGCTCAGTTGACTAAGGTGTATTGAATGTATTTTCAACTTAAACATTTCCAACTTAGGGAAGGCATATCAACACATCACCCACTGTAAATTGAGGAGCTTCTGTACAATATAAATCTAACCATGCATAGGCATTCAGTGATATTCAATGACATTTAATAAATCTAAATTTTAAATTATATTTATTATACTTATTTTAAATTATATTTACCTTCTATATTTATGCATTTTATTTAAAAAAATAAAATGTAGATTATGTGACATATTTAAATAATACCATTTTTTGTCTATGCAAGCATCATATATCTTTGAACAAACAGGCTAAATTTATTCACTTCTCTAAACCCTAGATGCTTATTATAACTTTATAATACAGACTTTCAATTAATCTTTGTAAATTATAAATGTGTTTTCCTTTGTTACTATTAATCAATTTTTTTCTTGTTTTCCATCTGAGTTAAGTTCATTTTTATGTCATATGAACCTTGATTTACTCACTTTGTAAATTAAACAGTTAACCCAAGCAGTGCATAATAAATCAGGGTGAGTTACTTTAATGTGTAAATTTTTCAGTGAATGGATGGTAGTTAAAAGAACACAAATATTCTAACATGTTGAAATATTATCTATTAAAGGCAAAAAATGACAACAGAGACAATGTCACCATACTTTTAAAGTTCATTTATTATTTTACTAATAAATTTGTTTTGTTCTAAATATAGTGCTATAATTTTACACAGCTACCATCTTTCTTATCTGCTTTATGTCTCTAAATTTAAAAAAATTATTCTTTCACCCACATATATCATCTTTTAGAATAGTTCCCAATATTAAAGAAGTACTACCCCAAAGCAATGTGTTTTCTTTATTTCTGAATTCCCACATGGGATTTATTGAATCCTAGAGATTTTTGAGATTCAAATATTTTAATTGCTTGACCACCTGTCTCTTTTGAACCTTCAGTTCTTTTGCTCTTGAGAATTATAACTAAGTTCTGAACATCTGTTCTTGTAAATGCAAGTGGTAAATATTAATTTTATTGCTCAAAGTTTATTCCTGCCTAATTATAATTACTGGAAACTTATATGATTATTTTTCATATTAATATATGTTTTCTATGCATTCATGCGTGAATAACTTTAGTCCTTTAAAAATGAGCACCTGTTATAAGATGTATTCAATAACACAACTTGAGTTTCCAATTACTTGTATTATAAACTTAATGTTGGAGTTTTATATATAAATTGTTTTTCATCTTCATAATTCCTTTAATTTGGTTTCAAGGTTTTTTAATGGTTTGTTTGAATTACATTTTTTGAAATCTCAAAACTTTGCCTCCATGAATATTTGAGTCAGATAAATAATCATTATTATAATAAAAACAAAATGCATGCATATCTTCCTGTAATGCCTTTTCTTCATTTTGTGTAAAATAATGTGATATAGACAACATTATTTCCTTAATATGTATGAAAAAAATTGTGACTAATAAGATAAAGACTTAGTTGACAGTCATATAAATGCCAAATGATAAGGCAGGAATTTAATTTGAAGTCTGATTTACATCTTTGTTAATAAGCCAGAGTAAGCACAAATGTATTGCATACACTTTTTTTCTTTGTTTCTACACTAATCTCAACGGTTATCTTTCTATGTAAAGGAAAATATAAAATTATAAAAGTATTTGCAAAATAATGCTGAACACTTATTTTAGAATTTAATTCCCTAGGTTACTATAGTCTTAGCACATTCCTCCAGAGAGAACACCTATGGCATTTGACTTGTTCTTAATGACCAACAGTTGTTTTATTGTGTACACAGAACAGAAAATCAATAATATTTTATAGTCATATAAATATCTTTGAAATATTACACTATCTGATTTAGTTAGAATGCATATACATTAATATATGTATACATGTATGAGTTAACTTAGGAAATAGCTGTTATTAATAATAATTATAATAACTAGTAATTTTGTTTCTACATATAACAGCTCTTTTATAGATGTGATTTCATTCTTTCTTAGAGAAGAACAGTGAGAGATAGAGCGAGAAAGAGGGAATCAATTTTGTTTAGTTTTTCATGTGGCTTTCATTGCTCCAACACTTCGTTGTGTACTTGATACTGAGGTTTGAACCTGTGTCCTTGGGCATGCCAGGCAAGCACTGTAACTGCTGAGCCACCACTGGAGCACTGATTTATTTCTCTTTTTGACCACAGTGGGAACAAAGGGTGATAGTTCACAGGACTCTGAGTTTACTCTTGAAGAGTTAAATAAATATAAATGTATTTTTAATATAGTATAATTTACTATATCAGATGCTTAAAAGTAGCCCATGAGAAATTACTAAGAAAAAAAAAGAGGTCTGTAAAAATTAGATTACAATAAATTTTGAGAAATTTATGATTTCTTTGTTTTAGCAATTTTAAATAGGTATCAATTTTAAAAATAAATGAGCAAGATATATTTGAATGAAATTTCAGCATGATGGAAACTGAAACAAAAGTTAAGTATAATAATGAACTATATTTTAAATATGTTATTACAAATATATTATTTAAGTATTTAAATTAATAATACTATAAATGATATTTTGGAAAATGTAAAGATACTGCCTATATGATTATGGAGAATATATGAGACATAGAGCCTGAGAGAATGAACATTTAATTTTTCACTAGTGAAGTGATAAGTAAAATAAGCACTGTACAAAGAAAATTGTCATTGTTAATCAACACTGCAAGTTAATTTCCTCCCCAGAAATAAACACAGCTAATACTTTCTGGTCATTTACAATGAAATCATAGGATGCATATGGATATGCAATATTGGTTTTATTCCATTTGATCTTTCAAAATGATCTTTTAAATATTTTATATTATTATTTTTCATCCCAATATTTTTGTTTAATTTAGCACATATTTATGCACTTTAACTACTAAATAGTCTTTACTATCCATAATGTATATCTTTCACATACTGTCATTGTGAGGAACAGTTAAATCAACTCCCATTTGTCACTGTAACATAAAATTTTGCAATGAAATTCCAGATGCCTATGTTCATGTGTAGTAGTAGTACTGGTCTCCTTCTGCGTATAGAAATACACAGGATATATATATATATCCACACACACATACATATATACATGCATACAAATGTATATATGTACACATACACATACACGCATACAAACAAACACAAGACGCATTCATAAATTTTAAAGGATATTGTTCAACCATCAGCCCAAAAGATGAAACAATTCATGCATTTTCTTCTTGGTCTCAAAAATATAGTCTTAATTATTTTCATTTCATGTAGAAAAATTGAGAAAAAGAAGAATAAAGCGAAGTTTAGAGGATGAAAGTCCAACCATTGTAAGTAATAGTGAAACTGCTAACAGAACAAATGAACTTGACTACAAATGCACAGGGAGTTTGCTTTCTGTGTGTCTCTCTATATGTCTGTCTCTACCTGAACTTATGCTTTATAGCAGTTTTGTTTACTGAAAAACTACAGAAAATAGTTTAAAATTCTCACATGTTCTATGCTTTTTTGCCCTCGTATAGACATCTTAAGTTTGTATGCTACACTTATTGAAATTAATGATTCAATACTTTATTCTGATTTCCTAATTTAATCTCCGGTCGTTCCATGTTCCAGGACCCATCCAGGATTCCATTTTATATATGGTATTGTTTCTCCTTACACTCTTCCTGGCTGTGACAATTTCTCAAACTTTTTAATATTGTTAAAAATTGGGGGAAATATTGGTTGGGATCTTATTTAACTGTGATGTGTATGGTGTCCCTTAATGAGGATTTTAGTAATACTCCTCTCATTGTGAAACATGGACTGTGCAATATTTGGAAGAAGACCACAGATATAAAGACCATTTTTTCCCACATCTTGCCAAATCACTATCAATGCAGTGCTGACAGTGATCACCTGCTTGGTTTACAGTTTGTTAGGTTTCTCTTCTTTCAAGTCATACTTCCTACTTTTCGGTACTATATTCTGAGACAAAGTATGTGCAACTCATCCTTAAGGAGGATGGGGTTGCTTCCTTTTCTTGAAGACAGGGCATTTACATATACTATTTGAATTTTTTCTGCTTCTATCTTCTCCCTGACAGTGAAAGAGCAATATCATAATTGTTTTGCTGAGCCCTTCTCAACCACACATGAACAAAGCATTCTTCCTTTCTTTAGTGTGAAAGATTTCACTCATCTCCAAAGTTGTATAAGACAGCAACTTTTCTCACCATCTCTCTAAGTGAGTATGATTCATAAAGCTGTAATATAGTTAGATTCTTTTGTCATAATTACCTTCTCTCTTGGCTTTTTATTTTATTTTAAATATGTTAAGTTCACTGCTCCTACTGTGAAGTTCTATTGATTGTGATAATGGCATAATGTTATATACCTGCCATTATTGAACAATATAGAATTATTTTAGTTTTAAAATATACCTTGTTTGACTTATTCAGCTTGCTCACTATTTTCCAGATTCCTTTGTAATAATTTATATTTTTCTAATTTCTGTAGTTTGCTTCCTCCAAAGTGTCATATAATTTGCAATCAAATAGTATTAGCCTTTTCAGACTTGTTTTTTCACTCAGAAATATGTATTTAAAGTTCATTGTTTATTTTTAAAATTTCTGAACAATATTTTCTGGATTACTCTAAATTTGTTTCTTGATTTGTCTATTGAGGGACATCTTTCAAATTTTTGTGAATATGCATAAAGGTGCTATAAACATTTCTTTGCAGGTTTTTGTGGGTAAACAAGTTTTTCACATCAATTGGAGTAATATTTAGCAGTGTGATTCCTGGGGTGTTTGTAGTTTTGCATCAATCTGGAATATATAAAACCAACTCAATCCTTTGCATGCTCATCATAAATGAATGACATTTTATTTTTCTTAAATTTTCTTCATCATTTGCAAATAATAGTTTTTCTTTTTTTACTCATTCTAATAGGTGTATAGTAGTGTCATATTTTCTTTCTTTTTTACTTTTAAGAGACAGGGACAGTGAGACAGAGAGAAAAAGAGAAAAGCTTTTATTAGTTTTTCATGTGGCTTTCGTTGTCTGACACTATGTTATGTACGTGGTGCTGGGTTTTGTACAGGCGTCCACCTCCTTGCACATGCCAGGCAATCTCTGTAACTGTCAAGTAACCACTCCAGCCCTGTCATATTTTCTTTTAACTTGCAATTCCCTAATAGCAAATAGTTTTGACTATCTTTCTGTGAGGTTAAACTGTTAACTGTGAGTGTTCTATTGTGAGATCACTTTGTTAACTTTTTTATTTGATTATTTTCATTTGTTGAGTTTTAAAAATATTTTGTACATTTCAAACACAAGTCCTTGACCAGATATTTAATTTTGTGTTTCAAATTTAGGCGAATGCTCCATTTTGAGTTAACTTAGGTGAAGGATGCAAAGTTTGTGCCTAGCTCATGTTTTTTGCATGTGGATATCTAAATATTTTACCATGATTTGTTGAAGCCTATCCTTTGCTTCCATTAAACTGTCTTTTCTCCCTCTCCCTTTACAGAAATCAGATAGGTCAATTTCTGGGCTAAAAACCAGAGCTCTGAATTCTTTGGGGTTTATAATAGTTTTGAATTTAAATAATTTAAGCCTTCAGACTTTGCATATATTCTTCAGTATTGCTATAACTCTTCTAGGACTTCTTATTTTTCTGTATTAAACTAGCACCAGTTTGTCAATATTAAAGAAATGACTGTTTGGGTTTTCATTGGGATTTCCTTGAGTCTCTAAATGAAATTGGAAAGAATAGACAATTAAAAAAAAAAAGAATTTTGTATTAGCTTTTTGTGTTGCCTCAATTGCTCTGAGACTTTGTTGTGTAAGTGGTGCTGGCGTTTGAACTTGTGTACTCACGAATGCCAGGTAAGCGCCGTAAACACTGAGCCACTCCTCCAGCCCCAAGAATAGAAATCTTAACAAAATCGAGTCCTCCTATCCAGGTATATGAATTAAGTTTACATTTTTATATATTTGCTGATTTTTTGATATCAGACTTTTATAGCTTTCCTCATATAGCACTTACATATATTTTGCTAGATCTATACAGAAGCATTCATTTTTGTTGGTGCTAATTTATATCATGTTGAATTTGAAATCTAAATTTCATTTGTTTATATGTATATATAAGAAGCAAATTTATATTTGTGTATTCGACTTAGATCCTGTGACCTTGTAAAAATTACATTTTATTGCAATTTTTTTTTTTATTTTGAAGATGGTCAGTTTAATTTCCAGACTACATACCTTCTTTCATTTCTAACATTGGTAATTTGTGTATGTCTTGCTCTTTTGTTGGGATTTAGGCTGGCTAGTGATTCACCAATTGGTTGATTTTTCACAGGTAATCAGCTTTCAGAAGTACTGATTTCTTTCTTGACACACTAATCTCAATTTTATTGATTTTTGCTACATTTTTATATAATATATTTTCTTCTCTGCATTTTACATTTTGTTGTTGTTCTTTCTTTAGTTTCTGGAAGGGGTATGTTGGGTTAGTGAATTAAATGTTTCTTTTTTTGTATAAGAGACTTCAGTGGTAAAACATATCCTATTAAGCGCTTCTTTTCTTTCATTCCATGTTTTAAGAAATTGAATTCATATTTTCATTTTATTTAAAAATATTTTTTCTTTTTATTGAGAAATTTATTTGTTAATCACACAATATTTTAACTAAATCATATAATATGTACATAGATTCTGAAGATTAGATTTACCCCAAAGAGTGCCCCCCCAATTATCCACCCTTATCCCTCCCCTCCCCTTCCCAAAACATCTCTAAAATGTATTAGGTTGTATAACATTACACCTTATCCGGATTTAAAACATGATAATAAACCTCCTTTCTCAATGGCCAGGGTCTAGCTCCAGCCTCTACAGATGAGTGAAGACATTCTACCCTTGGTTCTCTGGGTTATGCTGATTTCACTCAGCATAATTTCTTCCATACCATCCATTTACCTTCAAAGGCTGCAATACCATTGTTTCTAATTGCTGTGTAAAATACCATGGCATATATGTACCACAGTTTTTGGATCCATTCATCCAGTGAGTGACATCTGGGTTGTTTCCATAATTTTGCTATTGTAAATTGAGCTGCTATGACCTTAGAAATCGCTGTGTCACTGTAATGTGCTGATTCTAAATAACCTGGGAAAAAAAAACCCAAGAGAGGAATAGCAGGATCATATGGTGGGCTCATCCCTAGTTTTTTGAGGATTCTCCACACTGTTTTCCAGAGGGGCTGTACCACTCGGCAGCTCCACCAACAGTGTGGTAGTGTGCCTATCTCTTCACAACCCCTCCAGCATCTATTATTATTTATTTTCTTCATTTTTGCCATTCTGACTGGCATGACCTGATATCTTAATGTAATTTTCGTTTGCATTTCTCTGATTACTAGAGATTTAGAGCACTTTCTCATGTATTCATTGGCTTAATCAATGTCCTCTGTTGAGAAGTTTCTATTTAGCTTTTTGGCCCATTTATTAATTGGGTTGCTTGTGTTTTTGTAGTTGAGGTTTTTGAGGATTTTGTAGATTCTGGATATGAGGCCCCTGTCAGAGGAATCATCGCCCATGATTCTCTCCATTTCCATAGGAAACCTCTTGCTTCATTCAGAACAATAAGAAACCTAGAATTGCCGAAACACTACTAAGCAAGAAAGACAAAACAGGTGGTTTTGCCATACCAGATCTAAAACTATACTATAGAGCCATAATAACAAAGACAGCATGGTACTGGTATCAAGATAGGAAAGAAGACCAATGTAATAGAATAGAAGACCCTGAAATAAACCCTCAAATCTTTAAACATCTGATTTTTGACAAAGGGTGACAAAATATTACAAAAAATAAAACCCTCAAATCTTTAAACATCTGATTTTTGACAAAGGGTGACAAAGGAGAGACAACCTTTTCAACAAATGGTGCTGGACAAACTGGACAGTCACTTGCAGAAAGTTGAAATGAGAGCCATATATTTGTCCTTGCACGAGAATCAAATGAAAATGGATCAAGGAGCTAGGAATTACACCAGCTACCTTGCAACTGATGGAAGACAAATGAGGTCCAACACTTCAGCATTTGGGAGTAGGCAAAGATTTTCTCAACATGTCTCCAAAAGTGAAGGAAGTAAAGTAAAAAATCAGTGAATGGGATGCCATAAACCTAAAAAGCTTTTGCACCACCAAGAAAAAATACTTTTAAATTGCTATTGAGACTTACTCTTTGCACATGGGCCATTTAGAAATTCATTGTTTAATCACCAAGGAATTTTCAACTTCTCTTCCTTTATTGATTTCTAGTTTAATTTAAGTCTGGGAATACACTTTGTAATATTTCAGTTTTTTAAGCTTGTTAAGGATTGTGTTGTGGCCCAGAATATAAGTCATCTTGGTAAACAGTTCATGTAAACACAAAAAGAGTGTATATTATTTTGGTGTTTTTTAAAGTACTTCCAAAATCAATTAAAGCTGACTGAAAGCACTATTCAGATCAATCATATACTTACTCCTTTACAGCCAGCATTATCTATCAGTTTCTAATTGAGATATTGATGTCTCCAACTATAACAATGGGTTAATATGTTTTTCTTCCCATTTCTATCAGTTTCTACTCCCCCCTGATATTAGTTATGTGTGTGAATGTTATGATTGCTATATTTTCTTGGAGAATTCACCCCTACCTCACTATTCACTATCTCTTTTTCTTTATTATATTTCTTATTCTAGTGCATTGTAAAATGAATACAACTCCATCATTGTTGTTTTTAGTGTTAGTATGGTGTGCCTTCCTCCTTTTAATTATTTCTTTGTATTTAAAACAGTTTAATATAGACAATATATACTTTGTTTTTATTTTTTAATCTAATATATTCTCTTTTAATTATTTTTTTAGATCAGCACTTAAAATGATTGTTTATATATAGTTGGATCATAGTTGTTTTCTATTTGCTAAACTCATTCTTTTTTTTCTCATGTCCTACTCTATCTTCATTTAAACAATTTCTGTGACTGACTTTTCTCACACAGTGTGTCAATTATAGTTTTAATTTTTATAAAGTTTTTCCTACTATTTTCAACATCCATTTATATCCAATTCAACTCCATGTTTGAAAAGCACTACAATATTTCATGATTAGTGCAAACACATTATAATAGAATATTCCTAACTCCTCCTTCCATCCATATGATATTGCTATCACTTAGTTTATATTTCCCTTGGCTATAATCAGTGGAGATCTTGTGTCTTTGTATGTGTGCAAGTGTGTATTTATTGAGGAAAACATGTTTAAATTTGAGTGCTGAAAAAATTGAATTTTTATTTTAATTATATATTTTTAATCTTAATATTGGAGTGTTCTGTTATTGGTCCTTGATTACTTTATCTCATCAAACGAGGATGATAATGATGATTTCTAAGCTCTTTATGTGTTGAACTGGAAACTTAAAATCTTTATTTATTTAACATATGGATTTTTAAAAATTTTAATTCGATAAACATGGTCTTACAATTAGGAGGGGTTCATCATCAAACAATCAAGAACAAAAGTGTAATGACAGAACAAGCCAATACTTGTTCCAGACCATGTTTCTCCCCCTTTGGGTTCCCCATGGTTCCATGTTTCACTCTACTTAAGCCCCAAATTAATTGGACTTCTCCTGGAAGTTGGAGGTTCCCCTCAGATTAGATTCCCCCATACTACCTCCCTCTGGTCTCCTTGAAGTTCTTCCTATTCCTTTCCCCTTTCCCTACCCCCCTCCCTACATTCCTACATACATTCATAAATAAGACACATATGCATGTGTCTTATTTATGAATTGGCATTTTATAGCTAGCAATAAAATCTACAGGCCATACCGGAAATCCAAGGCTGAGTTTATGCTGCTTTTACATGGGTGCCCCATGATCATGTAAGGAATTCATACATGTTGAGGTAATTGTTAGGTTAGCCATCTATCGGACTGTTTTCTTTTGTATTCTAGCATCTACAAATGAGAGAAAACATTCGGCCCTTGAGTCTCTGAGTTTGAATTACTATCTGCCTGAAGAACTTCCTACAGTATTTCTTGTCTACTGATACTAATTCTCAGTATTTGTTCATGTGAGAATGTCTTCATGTTTGAAAGAGAGCTTTGCCAGGCATATTTCCTGGCTGACAGATTTTTTGCTTTGTCACATTGAACATGCCATCCCACTGCCTTCTGTCTTTTAGTTCATGATAACTTAATTGTTTATCATACCAGGATTGCTTTGTACATGATTGCTTGTTTATTTGTTTGTTTTTAAGAATTTCTCCATTCTTTGACTTCATGCATTTTTAATATGTCTGTTCAGATTTCTCTGTTTATCCTACATGAACTTCATTGAGCTTTAGAATGTTTATTAATTAGTGCTTTCATAAAATGTGAGAAGTATGCAAATCTTATGTGAATGTTTTAAGCTCCATTCTCTCCTCTCCTTCTCCTATTTCCTTTATGTATACATTGGCGCAACAAATCATATCTGTGTTTTTTAAATTTTTCAGGAGAAACAAGGTGGTGCTGTTAGGTAGTGTCTTGCAATGCACAGTGAAATGCTTGACAAAGCCACAGGTTTACTTTTAAAGTTTTCTTTAAGCCACTGCTAAGGCTGATAATTAAATTAAACATTAGTATACAAATGCTGAGGATAAAGAAAACTAAAAGAACCTCAAGAACAAAGGATCTATGAGATGCTTTCTTGACAAGACCCTAAAAGTTGAGATGGAACTAAAAGTTACTGGCACCAGGTTTCCCCTACTAGTTCAGAAGGTATTCTTTAAGAGTCCAGGCACACTGAGGTAACTTTTGACCTCTATTTACCCAATGCCCACATTAACATGGGATTGACTTGTAGGTGAAGCTCTCTTAAATAGGATGGCCACCAAGACAGTTGCCGAGAGGAACAAAACTCCACTGCCCAACGTGAAGGAGAAATTAAACACCTGGTTGGTGAAGGCTGATGAAGAAGCACCCCAATTTACAAATCCACCATAAAGCAGTAATAAATTTCAAGACAGCATTGTCTCCTTTGTCATTCTCTGCTCAGAGAGAGTACTCTTGAGAGTACATTCTGCTTCAGTGTTACTTTGCTTTTACTTACTTTACTTTCACTTCTCTTTCACTTTTAATAAAATTCTTTTGCATGACTTTTGGTGTCTGACTTAAATTTTTCTTTCATCAGAACTTAAGAATCGAGATTTGGAGCTTCAGCTCCCTGCTTTCCTGTGACATTATGTGTGTTTGCAAGTGCACATGTGCGTGTATGCATGTGTCTTATTTATGAATTGGCATTTTATAGCTAGCAATAAAATCTACAGGCCATACCGGAAATCCAAGGCTGAGTTTATGCTGCTTTTACAAATCTGAAGGCAAATTCTTTCTTCCTTGGGTCACCTTGGATTATTTCTACTAGGACTTTCAATTAATTAGACAAATACCACATGTATCACGGAAGGAATTCTGCTTCATTCAAAGTATATTGGTAGCTAAATCTAAAATATATCTTCACAGTAATGTTTTGAATAGTATTTGATCAACATCTGGCCCAGAAAAAAAATTTGCATTGTTTAAGCATCACAGCTTTCCACATTTCTTGATGGTTCTATACTTTTCACTTATACTTTTCTTTCTGATATTTTTTTTATGGCATCATCTTTATAAATCTGTTAGTTCATAAATTCCTTTTTCTGCCAATTCAAATCCACTAAATCCTTCTAGTGAGTGCATCTGTGTTATTACAGTTCACAATCCAAAAAATTTCCACCATAACTCATTTTAATAATTAATAACTATTTACTGGTATTCTCTTCTTGATACATTATTGCTACCATAACTCCCTAGATTTCTTTATTCATGGTTAATTTTAATTCTTTAAACATGTCACAATAGCTATTTTTCAATCCTAGTTGCTAAATTTGACATGCTCTCTTATTAGAAATTTATTTTGCCTACATTTTCTTTTATTGTGTTGGATCACACTTCCCTGTTTCTTTGCATTTCTATCATTTATAATTTAAAGCTAGAAATAATAGATTTTACATTGTAGCATTCTCAATAATTTTGAACCCCTCTAGTATTTTTTGTTGCTGTTTTCTTGTGTATTTAATGTTGGACACTATTTTGTAAAATATGTTTCCTCCAAGTTGTGCTAATGTTGCTCTATAGAGGACACAGCTTTGGGTATGCACACAGTAAAATTTGGACAACTACATTTAACAAGGTTCACTCTAAACACCTCTTTTCCTGACCACACCCAGCTTTGTTGTTGTTGTTGTTGTTGCTTTATTTATTTATTTATTTTTTACTTTCTTAAAGCCAACTGATTCCATTATTGCTTTCAACAATGTTCTGTGGCATAAATTTCTCAACAGTAGGATCCAACTAAATCCAGCATCTTTGCGGGGATAAGTTATGAAGTGAAATTTGAGACTTGTTCTTACTGCAGATGGGTTCATCTGAGTTATTTTTTTCCCTATTTCTCTCTGGCAAACCAACTAGATGACTATTTAGATTTTATCTTTCATGAAGCTCCAGTCTTTTCTCATTTTCTTATTCCTGGTACCTCAATTGTTTTTGACTTCAGCTTTCGCCTTGAATTTTTCAAAACTCTGCTTCAAATAAAGTTACTTCCTGTGGGGAGACATTCAGAGCTATTATTTTTAAGGTCTGCTTCACCCCCTTAGCAAATATCAGCTACAGCTTTGGAATTGATAGTGGGTCAGTAGTATTCTTCTGTCTGAATGAAGCTCTTCTTACAGAGCTGGTTGGGATCTGTGAAGCCAGCAGCATCTGGCTTTTTTGCATGCCCACCCTAGCGTAGAACCTCTGTTCTATAAACTAGTGGAGATAAGGTATATGGTGCTAAATATTCTCATAATGCTACACCTAAAAAATGTTATCTTTGAACGAGGCTCTATAAATATCACATTGAAGTAGAATTGGAGACAATGAAAGAAACTCATGGCATCAAATACCATATGTTATCAATATTCTTACCAAGTTCTCTTAGAGTTTTATTTTTAATTTCTTTGTTTTATCTTGTTAGGATCATTTTAAGGTATTTTAAGGTATTTTTCTTTTCTTTTTTTTAAGAGAGGGTTATATATAGAGAAAAGGTATTAGTTTAATTTAATTTTTCATCTGGTTTTTGTTTCTCCAACACTTATTTGGTACATGGTGCTGGGGTTCAAGCCCTGGTCCTTGCACATGCCAGGCAAGCACTTTAACTGCTGAGCCACCACTCCAGTGCATCAAGTTATTTTTCAATGCATCTACTAAAAGCATTGACTCCACATGGGCTGAAGATGTCCAATGGGTAACTGAAAGCAGAATAAAGGTTGGCATCTCTGCCTTCATTTTGCATCCACTCCTTTATTAAAACTTGGGTCAGAGTCTTGTTATCTGCATTTAGGCATGTAGTCATTTACAGAATGCTAATCTAAAAACTGTTAAGACAGGGTATACTTGCGCTTAATTACCTAACCTGTCTCATTCCCCTATAATAATGAGGACACCAGGATTAAGAGCAGCTAAATTATTTTCAGGACTTACAGGCACATGCAATGGACAGCTTTTACCACGTCCTGTTCCAGATGCCTGCACTGGTGATTTAAAGTCTACACTTATCACTCTTTTTCTTCAAGAAGCATCAGAACTTTGAAGGCAGATCATCCCAGGATTACACTAGCTTACTACGAAAGATAAGTATTTCATAGGAACTAAATTATTTCCTTCCAGAATCAACAATTCTCACAGATCAACATCATGAGTAACAACCATACGTTTTCCCCTAAACTACAAGTACTTGTCTGAAATCATCTTACAAAACCAAAATAGAGATAATGATGGATCAGACCATAGACTGACAAAGATTGTTTAGTTATATATACCTCTCACCTCCTACCCCAATTCTTTCTATATTTAAACATAAAGCTCATGTCAGGGCCCCAAAGGCAGAGCTGAGATATTTTATTTCATTTTTCCTTTCCAATATGGCCATGTTAATTAAAATTCCTTTCCTCCTCTCTACCACTATTCCATCTGTTTGGTTTACAGAGTGAGTGATGGTCCTAATTTGCTGGGGTCCTCAGAATTAAGTCTTGATCTAGGACTCCAGTAACACTTTACTGGAGATTTGGTCCATGTAGTCCCTTATGCTGCTATTCCAGAAATCAAATTATATATTTATAGTATCCTTTGAATTCATTAATTCCATCTGGTAGTTACTAATGTCATTTGAGTCACTATAATCTTTAGATTTTTGAAAATGCTTTTTATTTTATATTCATGTATTATGTTCTATTCTCAAAACCAGTTTTTAGATAACATTTTAAAATATATTAGTGCAGAACAAGAAGTATAATTCATTTCCTGTGTGTGTTTAAATTATGGTTTGATTTGTGATTTCTTTTAAGACTAAACAAAAATAACACTGTATGATCCAGAATTCTTACTCCTTAGAATCTTTCCAAAAGAGTTATAAACATAGGTCTACACCAATCTTCATACAGATATTTGTAGCAACTTTGATTATAATCACTACTATTTGAGATCAACAAAGATATCCTGTATGAGATAAGTGTATAAATACAGTGTGTTACTCCTAGACAATGAAATATTGGTTTTTGTTTGCTTATTTGTTCTATTTTGTTTTTGGAATGGAGTCTCACTATATTGTCCAAGCTGACCTTGAACTTCTGGGCTCAAGCAGTCCTCCTGCTTCAGCTTCTCAGGTAACTGGGACTACAGATGCACAGTACTACGCCCAGCTAACAGATAATAGAATATTGTTAGCACTAAATAAGCTGACTAATGGTTCATTAAACCATAAAAATTTTGAAGAAATTTAAATGAATATTAGTACATTAAAAATCTGAAATGACTACATATTATGTGAATTTGACTGTCTGATAGCTGAACAAAACAAATATATGGGACTTGCAAAACCATTATTGATTACAAGGGAATGGTAGGAAGAAGGGATGAACGATAGAGCCTACAGATTTTTTTAGGACAGTGAAATCATCCCATATGATAACTATAATGACAAATATGTGCCATTATACATTTGTCTAATTCCATAGAATATAAAATACCACTGCAAACTGTTGATTTTGGATGGTCATCATGTATCAGTGTATATTCAACAATTTTAATAAAGGTGCACTCCAGTGGGGGATGTTCATGTATGGAGGCATGGAGTATATGGGAAATTTCAAGGTCATTTGTAACATTTTTTCTAGGTCTGAAACTAAAATAAAGTGCTAAAAATAAAGCACATTAAATTATTTTTTATCTGATACATTTTACATCTTATGACATTTAAATTAACCTCCTCTCCTCCTGGAGGTGAGGCAGGAGGAGCACAAGTTTGAGGTCTGCCTGGGCAGCTTAGCAATATCTTCCCTCAAAATAAAAGAAAAAAAAAATTAAAAAGAGGCTGGGGATGTAGATCAGTGGCAGAGTACTACTGGTTTCTTTCCTTAGTGCCAAAATATATTAAATAGATAACTAAACAAATAAATTTATTGCCAAATAATAAACTGTTATAAAGAAAAAACTGTTATAAACTAAAAATATAGCATTTAAATCACTTTATTCATCTGCTTAAAGATGAGCTATTTAATGGCTTTGTGATTTTTGTTCTTGACATCCAACAAAATCTCCTTAATGTGACATTTCTGACTTTTGTTGAACAGATTTCTGAATCTATCTGACAACTCATCCTTCACCATATCTCCTTGTATTTTCTCTAATGTATCATGATCACATCAGATTGGTATCATTGTTACATGGCATATTCTCTACTTGGAAAACCTGTTCAGAATTTTTTTGCACACTCATTAAATTCATTCATCTCATAGCTTGGGTATATACTTTTGGTGCTCATTTCTCATGATCTGAGAGAACTGCATACTCTCTTTATATAATACAGTACTGGATTAGGACTTAACTAGCTGATGAAAAAATTAGCTCCATCAGACCACATTTAAGTTATTTCTTATTACTATTATAAAATTAATACCTAGAATAGTGCCTGGTATAGAGAATGGGTTCAAAAGAACTGAGAAAGTTTGGCTACTATTTAATGCTTGCAGACAATATATCCCAAAAGACAAATGTAGTTAAAAACACATCCATAATTTCAATCAGTGTGCTTCAGAACTTATCAGTTCAGTGACTTGGACAATGCTTAATTTTTGTTTTGTTTTATTTATTTTCTTTTAAGTATCCTGGAAATATTTTATGTGGTCTTAAATCACTTGGTGTAATAGTGCTTTTAAGCAGGTCTTTTGGTGATTGATTATAATTTTCAGGATTCAGGTGCCTAAAGTGAAAGGTCTTTTTCTCCACAAACCTAATGATACCGAGTCACACAACTTTAGGACATTCCTTCCCTTTGTGGAATTTGTTTTTCAATACTCAAGATTTCCAAAAAGTATTTATTTAGCATATCAAGTATTTTCTATTTGATAGACCCTCTTGGGAAGTAAAAAAAAAAATTCTAAATTTACCAAAATTGGTTTATACGGAAGCAAGTTTACCATTTGAACCTGCTGCTTCTACAAGTCAGAACATTTAAATGTAAGGCTAATATTTTAAATATATTTGTTTTGATAAAATGCACAAATAATCCCATTATTAGAACAGTCTATTGGCAATTTTTAAAAAGTCTCTAGCTATTCACTGTTGAAAATTGGAAATAATTATTTTTCACTAACCAGGCAATTTTAGGGAAGAAAACAACTTTTTCCATTTCATAGATTTTCACTGGCTGACAGAGTATTCAGCAATTACTTGTTTTCTATTAGGAAAAAAAAACTGCTTGAAAGAATCTGTGTGATAAATTCATTTATTATTTACATTTACTGTTTAGCTCTAAAGAGTTTTAATAGTTTAATATGGACATTTGAAAACTCAACGTTTTGATATTAAACTGGGAATTAAAAATAAATATTTGTTTTGTCACATTTTTATGCCTAAAGCCATATTATTCTACTCATTTTTTAAAAATAAACATGTGAACAATAATTTATAAAATTTCTTCTGTACTTTACCTCCATTATCTTTTTAGGTGGTGTTTTCTTAAATTCTTAGGCTTCTCAACACAGCTAAAATTATTTCAAATGTTGCACATCTTTTTCTTGTCTCCCCTTGCATTCCTACTACAATGTGGATCATGCACCCAAAATCTCCCAAAGTCTCATGTTTTAAAGGCTTAGTGTTTCCTGGGGTGCCATTAATAAGTAGCAGAGAAAGGGCTGAAGTGTTGGCTCAGCAGTTAAGGCCGCTTGCCTCGTATGCTCAAGGATGCAGGTCTGAATCCAGCTCCACATACACAACAAATTGTTTGAGAAACCAAAATCACATGAAAAACCAAATAAAATGCATTCTATCTTTCTACATGTCTTTCTCATTTTCCCCATTAAAAACTAAATAAAATTGATTTTCTCTTAAAAAAAAAAAAAAAGCAGAGGGACCCTTTGGAAATGGGTTTTGTGGGAGGTCTTTTGGTCCTCGTGGACTTGCTCTTAAATGGAATTGTGTGACCGGTCTCTTCCTCTTTCTCCTTTGCTTCCCAGCTATGACATGAGATACTTCACTCTGCAATGTTGTTCTGTCATTATGTGGTGACTAGTTGTGGCTCACAGAAAGAGAGCTAATAAGTCATGGACTGAAACATCCAAAATATGAGTAAGAATAAATATTTTCTTTTTATAAGTATATTTTCTCTGAAATATGTTATAGTAATGGAAAACTGACTAGCACATTTCCCCCATATGTCTAAATAAATAAAACTAACTGAAAATCTACAATTAATGAAAAGATTTAATAAGCAACTTCAAATTTACTATTGCTATGTTTTCAGTTAAGCAATGGTTTGGCACAGTTGTGAAGAGCAACGGTCTGGGTCAGATTTCTTTGAATTCTGACTCAATTACTTACTGGCTATGAGATTCAGGGCAAATTATTTATACTCGTTATGCTTCAGTTCTCTCATCTTTAAATTTGAACGATTTTTGAAAAGTAAGTGCAGGGCTGGAATGGTGGCTCAGTGGTTACGGCGCTTGCCTGACATGTGCAAGTACACGGGTTCGAACCCTAGCACCCACGTACACAACTAAGTGTCTGGGCAACGAAAGCCATGGGAAAGCTCAATAAAAAAAATTGATTCTCTCTCTCTTTCTCTCACTTTCTTTCTCTCTTAAAAAAAAGAAAAGTAAAGTAAGTGCAATAATATATGCAAACTACTCTGTACAACAGAGGTAATATGTAAGCATTTAAAAATTATGAATGATTATGTTCATTAACTATGTGGTCAAATGCTCTACCCCTGGGCTATACCTGCTGTTCAATAACTATGATGCAGTACACATTTAACATGGAAATTGTCTCCACTTTACTATTGACTAAGTCAATGAATATTTTTATGTTTTTCACAAATACAGATTTTTTGACCAGAGTAGCTTCAGAGCACTTTTTTCCATACAAATTAAATAATGAATATTAGCCATGGATACAAATTTTCACATTTAGTAAAATAAATAGGTATATTTTATAGTAAGATTATATTATGTACTAGGAACCACATTAATGGTTACTATATTTCTTAAATTTAATAAAAATCTTGATTTTAGTCATTCCTGTCAATATAACTCAATTTTCTTTCTTTTCTTTTTAAAATTTTTATTTAATTAAATTAATTAATTAATTTTTGAGATGTTATTGGGACTGGCCCAGAATTCTTGCACTCAAGTGATCCTGCTGCATCAGCCTGCTGAATACCTGGAACTACCAGAATATGCCACCATGCCCAGGTGAGAGCTCTAACTTTTTTTACTGTTTTATTATGTCTCTGTACTTTAAACTATTACATAAAAGGTCTCAGGAAAAACTGGGATGAGTAAACTGAGCTGATGAGATACTACTATGTGGATGTCATTACTGAATCCTTAGTCTATATTATTTCAATGAATCTCAAAACACCAACTGAAATTTTGCTGTTGTTCCCATTCTTCAACTGAACAGGCAGCTCACTCATTCACAAGTGGGCACAAATAGGTTCTATGTGAATGTAGCAAAATATTTGTGACTCAAAAGAGCATGAAGATTTTTATAACCTTTATACTGTGTAAAAATAAAAATGATAACAAATCAATAAGAGGTGATTTTTATTAACTTTCAGAAAATAATTTATTATGATATATGAGATTTTTAATTTTTTATATAGGAGTAGGCTGGTACTTCTCTCAAATGTCAGATAGTGAATGTTAAGTTTTTAAGAACATTTCTATTGTATATCATTCTGAAACTTTGTTTATATTTGTGTTAACACAAGCCTTTGATATGTGAAAACACTTCCTAGGTTTTGGGTCAGACTAAAATCAGCTACTGATTGAATTTACCCTGCAGGTAATTATGGTCTAGTACAAAAACAATTGTCAGCCTTTTATTAGTATTCTAATTACTATACATGCATATAGATATGTATTGCATATATACATTAAGTATGTACACAGCACATATGGAATTGAAGTAAGAAATTACAATTAGAAATAATAATATGTTAGTACTAACTAAAAGTGAATTCAAATATGCAGTATGTAAGTTGTTTTAGTTTTAAAAATGATTAAATTGGTTTATAATCTTTTTCTGTAGTAGCTACATCATTCTTCTAGACATATGTATTTGAAAAATGTCTCATGAAATTGGCAACTTGTGCAATAGCTCCAGAACAGTCTTGTCTTGATTTTCTGTCATATTGTTTGCACCAAAGATATCTGCTTTATTTTAAGGATCATTGTAAATTATTTGTAAACAAAGACTTTTAACTATACAATACAGATAATGTTAACAATATTGTCCCATGCTAAAAAATGATTTTCAAAAAAAATCTATGAAATAAACTCCACCAACACTGATTTGTGACAATTTGTAATTTATTCAACCAGTGTACATATTACACAAGTATTGGTAGGTTAAGGAAAATCAGTTTCAAACTTTGCTTCATTACTTTGAATTTAGGTAAGATAAAATCAAGCTATGACTTGAAGTAAAATTATTTTAAATCCCAAAATGAAATTTTAAAATAATATTTTATATGCAGTTAGTGGTTGTTAATTTTTTAGATATTTCCACTTATTTCTAATAAAAATTTCCTATTTAACATTTTGAGCACATTTTAACTTAAAAAATTTTTGTAAGGAGATCTTTATTTACCATGCTAGTAAAGATATATCCATGCTATGTATCATAAATAGTGCCTTGGAAATATATTTTCTAATTTCCTTAGGTCTTTCAGTCTTCTTGTATTCAAAAACAAAACTAATTAAATCATATTTTCTTTTATGTCATGTAATACATTTCTGAATTTCCTTCTTTCCTTTTCCAAGATTTTACTGGAATCAGCTACATACTGATTTTTATTAAAGTTTCTACTTTATT
This sequence comes from Aplodontia rufa, assembly GCA_004027875.1. Taxonomy (NCBI): domain Eukaryota; kingdom Metazoa; phylum Chordata; class Mammalia; order Rodentia; family Aplodontiidae; genus Aplodontia; species Aplodontia rufa. The sequence continues at coordinate 49,573 of PVKS010004431.1, read as the reverse complement.
ACAGGTTTATTTTAATAAATATATCTAAAACTGAGCAGAAATTTTATGCTGTATGTATATAGTATATTTTACATATACCTGTGATTTCTTTCTCAATTTTCCACATAATTTTGCCTAAATTAATGAAGCATTATTTCTCATGAAGTCTCCATCATTTTTTCCTATTCTATTCATTTGTTATTATCATAATGGTAATTTATCTCATCTAACTTTGTTTTGAGTTAAATGTATTTGTTATTTTACAATATTCAATAGAAATTCTCAAACATGTATTCTTCTTTTTCCCTTATGAATTATTTTTACCAATTCCAAAAAATATTCAGGAATTATCATTGCAGTTTTAATAAATTTCTGTATTTGTTGAATATGATTGACATTTTTATGTTGTCTTCAAATCTATAAAATTTTCATGCCTCTCCATATATTTCCAAAACAGTAACTTTTAATAATTTTACAATTTAGGGCTGAAGTGGTGGCTCAAATGTTACTGCGCTGGCCTGGCATGTTCAAGGAAGCAGGTTCGAACCCTAACACCATATATACAGCAGTGTCAGAGCAACGGAAGCCACATGAAAAACTAAGTAAAATAGATTCTTCCTTTGTCTCTCTCTCTCTCACACACACACTTTCCCTCTCTCTCTTAAAAAAAATAATAACTTTACAGTTTGTTTGCACAGGATTTCAGCATTTTCCTTATAATTCTTCCTAGGCATATTATATTTTTTGCCGCATTGTAAATAAGTTTTTCAAATATTTCTAGCTGTTCTGACTGGCATAAAATGCAATACAGGTACTATGTAATACGCTATTTTCTTTATTCCCAAAATTGGCTATTAAGACACAAAACTGAAGTCAAAGATAAAGGAAATATTTAACATTCTGAAGACAATGTATTCACATGGCTCCACCCTCTTCAGGGTATTATAAACATCACAACTGGCTGTGTTTTCCTAACATCAACGTCCTTCTGGTTTTAGGTAAATAAAGGGCAAAATAATGAGCATTACTCTCTTATTTCTAGTTTTAATAATAGTAATAATAGTAATTTCTTTTTTTCAAGAGATTGATTTATCATATTTAATTTATTTCACTTTATTTCCTGGAAACTTGAAATTAAAATTACTCTTTCTTAAGAAATATTCTTTTGTGGAACATATCTATATTCAGTGGTGTAGAGTATATATTTACTTCAATATGTTCATTTAAACATTTATGTCAATATATTTCCTGTTTGGAAATAATTGTTTTTGCTGAAATGAGCATTACTTGATCTTAATGAAATTTTTTTGAAAAATGCTTTTAAACTTAAATTTTATTTAATTACATTTTCTTTAGAATTATTATATCTAAGAAAATTTGATTACTATAACATTTAGATACTTGGTCATAAAATAAAATAATTGAATTTGACATAGATAAACATTATTTTTATGTCAGTAGATGAATAAAAAAGAATTTCAATTATAGAAATAATATTTATGAGAGGTATAAAGAAAATGCCGTGAGGTGAAACACTGAATTTGCATTCAGAAGGAAATGTGTATTTCACATGTTATGGACGGAGTTCTGTACCTGAACCCCCCAAACTGGGTTGCAGTTAGAGTATGGTGAATACTCTAGACTGTGACTGCATTTGGAAACAGACTCAATAGAGAGGCAGCTATGTGAAAATAAGGTCTATACAGTGGGTTCTTTTGAATGATAGATGTATAAGAAGAGGAGATTAGAATTTATAAACATCCAAAGGGAAAAAAGACTGTGTAAGGAAACCTGTAGAAGACCAATACATACAAACCCAAGGGAAAAGTCTCAGAAGAAACCAACCCTGCTGATGCCTTGATCTCTGACTTCTGTTCTCAAATCTGAGATAATTATTTATTTTATTTAAGTCACCAAGTCTCATAATTTATTATGGTAATCCTATCAAACTAATACAATATGATATCTGTTTTTATATGAGATGACTTTATACCATGTTTCCTGATTTTTTTTATTGTTCATTGAAGAAAACATTCTGTATTAGAGTAAAAAACTAAGGGTTATATAAAAATGATTATAACTTGCCAAATCCTAGCAAAGTTATAAGCAATGTTCACTTTTTAGTGTGTGTTTTACTTCTCTGAATGTTTTAGCAAAACAAGGACATGCTGGACATCATGCACAATATACAGGTCATAATAATGTATCTTACCTGTGTGATGAGACCCAAATTGTCAAAATTCAACACCAGAAATAAACACAATTCTACAAACAATGTCACTGTCCTTACCGCACTTTGTAAAAACAGGAAGGCAAGAGGATGTTACTTTTTGTGGAGGATTTCTGCTGTTCAGCCCTTTTCATCCTCCTCCTTTGGAAAAGGCATCAATCTGGTTTTCTCTTTCAACTTGGCCATCCTTGCTAGGCCAGCCCTCTCCAGTTCCCCTAAATATCCTCCCTTTATAGCTGGAGTACTGTGTTTCTTTCCTCAAACTAGTAATCTAGAAGAAAGAAACACATGACAAAAATGATAAGAAGGCACACTTGTCAATTTCTACCTTTCAGAGGTGGCTTTTTATAGCAATGGTGTCAAGACCTGTTTTCTTAAAAAAATTTATCCAATTAGATTATTGAATCTATTCATTATGAATATTTTTTTAGAGAAACAGAAAATAATCACATTATGGAAACATGTGTCTTTACCTTGACAATTTTTGTAGCAATTCCAAAAATATATCTATAGTTGATTCTGGAGAGAGAGAGCAAGTACAAGCTTACGTTGTTGCTTACATTTTCCTTACAGAATGGAGGACAAAGTCTTGTCTTTTTCATCCTTCCTACTAAAGTGAGCCAAATTATGGCTTACACAATGTAATTGTCCAATAAATATTTGCAGACTTAAATTCAAAAGTTTATCACTTGACATGGATCTTCTTGACATAGCCTGAGTTTAATAAAGTGAACATTATTATTCTTTCTAGAATTCTGTTAACAACATTATAACCTTCTACAAACAATTAATCATATGACTTTTGTGAAAGAAGTTCTTGATCATCCAAATGCATGTGAATCAAGAATACCCCAGTATGGCCAGGTATGGTGGTGCATGCCTGTAATCCCACTGAATCAGGAGACTGAGGCTAAAGGATTGCAATTTCCAGGCCAGCCTCAGCAACATAAGGAGGCCCTAAAAAATATTAGTGAAACTGTGTTTAAAAAAAAAAAGTCTGGGTATCTGGGTATGTAGTAGCTCAGTGGTAAAGCTTCCCTGGGTTAAATCTGCAACATCAAAAAATAAAAAACAAAAAAAATGAAAGAAAGAAAGAAAAGAAAATACCTAGTACATCATCAAACTTTCACAGAAAAATAGAACAATTAGTTGTTATAATACTGTCAGGTCACATAGAAAAATTACAATTTCATTCATTAAAAACACCTTCAAATGTGAATGGATGGTCCACTTTTAATTTTGAAAATTCAGAATTCAAACTGTACTTCAAACAGTGCTCAGAGGATAGGCAGTAACTTGGTTTTTCAAATATAGTAGAAGATATCAAATAGGTGTAATTAGCACAATAGATGACTGTGAATTTAATCTATTTCTTATTTTTTGACTGACATAGAATTTTATTTGCTACATATAAATTAGGGTTAAAGACACATTCATAATCTAAAATACACAAGCAAAGGAAATGTTTGGACACACCTGTTTTGAATTTCTACTATGTTCTTTAAGAAAGGATGCTATCCACCTTACTTATCTGCTGCAGTGAGTTAAATAATAAAGCCTAAGAATCATGTTAATTCTTATCTATTCCAGCAATGGTTTTCAAGTTCTGCAAGGGGTTTATTCAAGATGATCCCATCAAAATCACTTAAAAGATTTGTTTTTTTTTTTCAAATTTCATACACCACCTCACAAATAATGAAACACATATAACACTTTTCAAAGTGAAACTTATCTTGAAAGTCTCCAGTACCTAAAACAGAACTTTCCTCTGGGGACTCTTGCTCTTTCCTATCTACTTCTTTTTTCCTCGACTAGCTTCCTCCACGAAAGCATCTCATTTTTGGCCAAATGTAATCTCAACCCTGATTTATCTTTATGATCTCTCTGGTCAATTTATATACCATCCTTGGTGGTAAGGTGCCTTGTGTGTTTAGCTTAAATGCTGAGAACATGGAATCTGGTGGGCTTGTTTTACTGCATGCCATAGATGATTGGAATGACTATGGATTATTTTCCTCCAGAGAAGATCTGTCTGGAGAGAGATTCCTAAAGTACACAGACTGACTTTTCAAGGATCTTTGATCAAAGTATATGCCACAAACTACACCTGCTACAATTCAAGTAGATCAGTTTTATCCAAAAATTATTTACTGAGAGATTCCTATGTTTAATATATTCTCTCTACTAAATGGTAGATTAACGAAGGGTATATAAAAGATATGTGAAAGACAAGATAAATGAAAATAGTTCAATTGGGGAAAAAAATGTTTCAACAAAAACAGGGATAATGATAAAGAATAAAATATGCAAATTATGCACACATATACACACTCCTGTATACATATATATATATATGCATGCTTTCATTCCTAAGTGAATTAGAGATACAGAGTTGAAAAGATGTCGTAGTGGACAATTTATAGTCAAGGAAGACAAATTGGGAGTTATGTGATTCATGTTTAAACATTACTAATACATGGATGGACTATTTTGATACAGAGTGGTTGATAGAAGAAAGGCTTTGAGCAGACTTTCATTTGTATATCTCTTAAGACAAAACTCATGAATTATTCACATAAATGTCAATTTAATTTTGTACTTAACTTTTCTATTAGTGTCATTTATTTCTTAGTAAAAATCTATACTATGTGTGCTTTAGGAGCCATAGTAACCAGCACAGTACTACGATACCTAATTGTGTGTATATTTCATATTTAAACATGATCTCATTTGCTTAATCCACCACAGATAGAAAAGTTTTTAAAATATGCAAACCTTAAAATATTCCTTCTGGCCTTATATTTTCAGACTTTTTATCCATATACTTCATATGGAACATGAATTTAAAAGTCTAATCACTATAATATGCTGACATCTCAAAACAAATAAATCTAGTAGTTTCCTAAGTCCGAACACATGAAACTAAACAATGTTAAGTTTTCTGTCTCTTGAGCAACACTTTTGTAAGCTTCTTAAAAAAATATTTCCTCAAATTTTAAATTTAAAGCAAATTTTTAAATAAGATATAGACAATTTTATGATATCAATAAATTATATTTAAAAGAAAGGAAGCAAAAAGTTGATATTTTTCTAACTTGGAAAAATTTTCGTATGAGCCAACAAATTTTATCAACTAGGATTGATTAAAACTAGGATTGATTAATAAAGACATTTTCAATTTTTTAACCCACAATTTTAAATAACATAATATATACACATACATATATATTCCCTCAATGTTGCCAATATCATGATATCATTGTTTATTTAGCTTTTCCTTAGAATAAATATTGAAATATGAAACACTGATGTCACTATATAGCAAAAAAAATGAGGCAAAGCCAGTCTGGGAATCATTCCAAAGTGCTTCAAAGTGACTTTTGTGCCAAGCTAAAACTTTTTACCTGAAGCCATCAGTTTTTGGTGAAGAAAAAAGAAATCTTTGAAGATAATTCAAGTACATTATGAAATGATTAAACTCTTACGTGAACAATTGAGTATGCCACTGAAGTTTTATTACAAGCAAGAAAAATTCATTTTACTGTTCCATGAATGGGCAGAGAATTAAGGCCTCCTCTCAGTAATTTGCAAATTCTCATAAAGCAGTCCATTTTCTCTCCTTATTCCTGAGGATCACAACTAAAAACAAGCAGTAGAATGGAGACCAGAGGACTTAAAATCAGAAAATCTTGATTTTTAATCTGTGTGGGAAATTAATTGGCAAAAAATTGAGAAATGAAATTATGGGCTGGAAGTTAATCATCTTTGAATTAATTCTAGTATGTACAGAGTGGTCCAGTTGACTTTGGTTACAATATGTGTTTAATTTGATTGTACTTCTTGAAAAAATATATAAAATAGCAAAGATTTCAAAGTGCAAAATATCTTAGGAAAAACATACTACATTGTATAAGGTGCCACTCCTGTATCTGTTCAGATCTCTGTTTTCCCATTTACAATTTTTATTTGGTGGGGATATTTTCCTTCATGTCACAAATAAAACATCTATTTTATCAATTCCCGTAGCAGATTTCTTATGTTCAGGTCCTGCTGTCCTAATGAAGCTCCAGGGCTATCAACAAAACAACTTTACCACCTATGTGAGTTTTCTGTTATTCTGTTTCTCCACTTGAAATTTCTTTGAGCCCTTTTCTTCCCCAGTGAAACCAAAATGCTCTGTGACTTGTAGAATTAGGAATGCTTTGCAACATTGGCACCATATTTTATAATTGTGCACTAGCAACTAAAATCTGATGTCAAATCATGCTTTAAGGGTTTGATAAGTGAAAATGATGTGAAAAATATGTTTCCCAAGCTTGCCACTAAAATGAGGTGTCCTGGATAAATACTCGTTTGGCAAATAACATGTCTGAGGATTTTGATGAGCAGACTAATTAATTATATTTACACATGGCAGCCCTTACCAGAGTGATGAAATCCATGCCACTTAGTTGTCCTCTCATATTTATAAATAAAGCATGCTCTGATTAATTTCGATAGCTATGGGATTTGTTTTTACTCTACAGCTGTTTTTCCTCAGTGGACAGTACCTCTGGTACAGTGCGGATAAGAGAACCGTGCTTGCTAACATGTGGCTGCAACAGAGACAAAAATCTCCCTGGATTGTCAAAAAATGATAATTTCTCTAGGAATTGTGAAATATATTACATTTATCACTAAGCAGAGCTGCACTGCTTTAGTTGGCGTTTCTGTCAATCCGTCTCTTCTTTCTTCTTTTTTTAAAAAATATTTATTAAAGAGTTGAGTTATTTTACAAGCATAAATGCGTGTAAAGTAACCATATGATATACATTTGTTCCTAAACCTGTACTACACACACTTTGTCCATATCCTATTCTCTTGATTCTTCACCCATAAAAGTGATATAAATGCTGATTATGAATTTTACAGAATTAAATGATTCAATAAAAATTATTTGAATTCTACATTGTTGATTGTCTCCCTAGATCCATCTCTATCTTCACTCTCTTCTCCCCACCCCAGCCACTTTCCCTTCCCTACAAAAACACAGATATCTGTGGTTATCCTAGATTATGTGTCGCTACAACTTTGCTGGATCTAATACCTGGGTTTGACAACCCTTCATCCTTTTGTTCTAGCATCCAAAAATGAGGAAAAACATTCGACCTTTGATTCTCTGGGTTTGGCTAAGTTCACTCAGCTTAATTTCTTCCATTGCCATACATTTACATTCAAAGGCCACAATATCATGATTTCTAATTGCTGAGTAGAATTACATTGTGTATACATACCATACTTTATGGATCCATTCATCCAGTGAGGGGCATCTGGGTTTGTTCCATAATTTAGCTATTGTAAATTGAGCAGCTATGAACATAAGCTGATTCTAACTCCTCAGGTAAAATACCCAGAAGAAGGATGGCTGGATTGTACTGTATATCCATCCTTAACTTTATAAGGATTCTCCACACAGCTTTCCAGAGCGACTATACCAGTCTACAATTCCACCAACAGTACACTTGTGTTCCTATCTCCCCACAGCTCCTCCAGAATTTGTTATTGTTTATAATCTTCATCTTTGCCAGTCTAACTGGAGTGAAGTGAAATCTTAATGTAGTTTTTATTTGCATTTCTCTGATTACTAGTGATTTAGAACACTTTCTCATGAATTCATTGACTTGTTCAATTTCTTCTGCTCTATTTAGCTCTCAGGCTCATTTATTGATTGGTTTATTTGTGTTTTTGGTATTAAGTTTCTTGAGTTCTTTGTAAATTTTGGAGATTTTTTCTGTTGAAGGAATCACAAGTCACGATTATCTCCCATTCTGTAGGTTATCTCTTGACAATTTTGACCAATTCCTTGGCTGTGCAGACACTTTTTAATTTAATCACATCCCACTCTTTGAATTTTTACTTTAATTTTTTCACTTTGGGAGTATTGTTGAGAAAGTCATTCCTACTCCCAAACACTGAAGTGTTAGTTCTATGTTTTCTTTTAACAGTTGTACAGTAGCTTGTTTAATTCCTAGTTTCTTGATCCATTTTGCTCTGATTTTTGTGTGAGGTGAGGGGTAAGGATCCAATTTAAATTTTCTGCAAATGCCTGTCCAGTATGTCAAGCACCATTTGTTGAATAGAATGTCTCTTCTCCATGTTATATTTTGACCCCCTTTGTCAAAGATCAGATTTTAAAAATCTGTCAGTTTGTTTCAGAGTTTTGTATTCTATTCCATTCTTCTTCATTCCTGTTTTAATACCAGTGCCATACTGTTTTGTTACTTTAGCTCTACAGTATAGTTTCAATCCACCTCTTTCATCTTTCTTGTTTTATAATTTTTTGGCTATTCTGGGTTTCTTTTTATTCCCATCTCTTCTTTTGAGGTATATCAAATTGGAATTCAGTTTAATAGATATTTTTAATGCCCAAATCCTGTTTCTCAAACTGTCAACCATATACGATGACACAAACACTCAGTGGCCAATAGCAGTCAGTACCATTTTACATAGGGAAACTATAGAAAGAATCTTATTTAGGATTAAGATTACAATAATGTAAAACCATGTCATAGAATAAAGACAAGGCTATAAAAAGAGCAGTAGGCAATGTTCAGAGCTAGAAACCATAAAATTACACTCCGTGCTGTCTGATAAACAGGTAAAGAGATCTTTCGGAATGAAGACTGTGAATTGTATAAGAAGCTGTATGACCTAGAGAGTCTGGAATGGTCTTAGCAGCAGAGGAAGATTCTCCAGAGGTAAATGAGACTATTCGTAAGAAAAATAAAAAACAACAGCAACAAAAAGACTATTCATAGCAAAGTGCTAAATGTGTAGGGAGTACTCATGTACTATAAAGAAGACATAAATCAATTTTAAATAACAAATATTCACAGGTGATATTCATTAAGAAATATAAATTCTTTTAAAACCATGTTAGTACATATATTTATTAGATGTTGTGAAATACTTTGAAAGCATAAATTATAAGAGAAGGAGTGTTTTAATATCTTTTAAAGGTCTTTATTGTATTGCAATGTCTTTGTATAAAGTGTATCTTAAATATTACACCATGAGAATAATATCTGGCTTATGGTGGACACTCATTATAGAATTGAGGACAGAACCAGACATATTTATATGATTCTTATATGATATCATCAACTTGGATATACAAAAGTCATTTGAAACTTTGTATACATAGAATTATTTCTGATGTCATGTGTGCTTCTGCATAAAACAGATATACCATCGTAAGTGACATCATTAAATAACCAGGTCATCAACATATACCCTAAGGGTCATAGCTATGCTGAAGAAGCATTGTCCACATTCACCTGGTGTCCTGGACAATTACATAAGCTAAATAATTGTTTAAACTCTGTTGTAGTTTATGGGTATCACCAGAGAACAACTTTATGTATCAACTTTCTGTGGAAAAGGACTATATTTGAAATGGGATCCACATGATGCAAGGTACTTTTCCAAGTCCTATAGTCTCTGAGGTGCAGTCTGTGAAGCCAGGAAGAGGATGCTGAGGAAGAGTTAGTGTTCCAGCATTTTTAATCTTGGCAGAAATCTGAGAAGACAACATTTGAAGTTCATATATATAGGAACAACAAAATGTTAAGGACAAAAATTTGGAGGGAAAATGAGCACTGAGGGGAGCATGACAATCTACACCAGTTTGTCCACTGGATACATTTCAGGTTTTTCTGTTGTGGTATAAATGAGGTAAAGAAAGCTCAGCAGAGGGTTAATCGGTCTTAAATGGGTAGAGGGGAAATTGCAGTTTAAGGTCTGCCAAGGATGATTTCTGATAAAGATATTAAACTGATGAGACTGCATCTCAGAAGGAAGGACTGGAAGTGTAATAATTTTCATGACATATGGAAGTAGCCCCCAGTAAACTCAATCACAGCTAGATTGAGATAAGATACAAGTACATACATAGTCATGTCAAAAATAAAGTTTTTATAATCCTTGACTTAAAACAGCATCATCCAGAAACTTTTCAAAGTTTCATATACAATGTCTCTATTAAAAACAAAATTAAAATGAAGATATAAATATAATAATATTGGATTTGTCTTACCAGGCTTTTAAAATAGTTGTGAGATGTTAAAGAAAATTGACAAGATGGATGATTTCAACGGAATAAGAATCAACCTAAAAGTCATTACAGAATTTTGAAACAGAAAATTAATGTAGTTACAGTAATGAGTATGACAGGACTTGACATCAGATTGGACATAAAGAAAATTAGTGGACTAGAAATAAGATTAAAACAAAATATGCACACAAAGAAAAAGAGCAAAATAAATGAAAGAACAGCGGAGATGTATGGGGAGATTTACAAATAAAAATGTGATTTTTCTGAAGTTCCACAGAAAAGGGGGGGGGGGAAGAGCAAAGGAAAAATGAAGACATCATGTTCAAGGAATATTCCAGAAGAAAAAGACATCAGCAAGCCACACATTTCAAGAAAAATTCTTAGAATCAGTCATTGCAAAGAAGATATTGGCAGCAACAATAAAAATATAAAATCAGCATCTTTCAGTCAATTGAAATGATGAAAGGCAAAAGTCTATTGATCAATATCTTAACATCTTACATACATGCTCCAAACAAAGGAATGTAAATCCATACCCAGTGAAAGCACGTTTTAAAAGTAAAACAAGATACATGCAAACCGAAAATTAAGGTAATTCTTTTCCAGAACACCTGTAGTAAGTAAAATTTTTCTTCAGATAGACGAAAAAAGAAAGTAAAAGAATGCATGAAAATATTATTAACAATGAAAAAATTAAGGTATATTTCAAATGTATTTGACTAAACATATCATTACACTATGTAGTAATTAATGTGTATTGAATTAAATGTATCACATTAAAAGTATAAAAAGGAATATATGGACAGAAGTGTTTTGTGGTTTTGATATTATTTGAAATGGTGCAAAATTAGTTATTAGTTTACACTCACCAAGAACTGAGAAACTTGCACAGGAAAGAATGGAATAATTTTGTAAACACTTGGCTTAGTGTAAAAGAATATAAAAATTATAGAGACTTGTAAGACCTAGGATAAGCAGAAAAACAAAAAGTAAAATGGCAGGGTTAGCCCAAAATATCTGTTATTGAAGTACACTAATTGAATTAAAAATTAAAATTTATTAAATGAAATGAGAACACAAAATCCTAACATACAATCCTCACAAGAAACACATATTTATGCAACAGCATAGAATGAAGGAAAAGGAAATAAGAAACAGGCCTGAATATGCAACTAGATAGGACAGGCAATTAAAGCATAATTATTAAAATAAGGAAATAGATTTCATAATCCTGAAATAGTCCACTCACGGATCAATACAAACTCAAATTTATGTCTAACTAATAGTATCAAAATAATTACATGTTAAATGTTGACAGAACTTAAGTGAGAAAGTCAAATTTATAGTTATAATAAATATTATAATGAAACTTGACAATGTGATTTTAGAATTTAGGTAAAAAACAAAATGCTTATTAGTGAAGACAGATTTGAATACACAGAATAAGTTTAGGTGGCATTTTACATGTGCTGTTATACACTACCAGATACAGATATTTGTTCGATAATTATAGTAATTCAGATATATAGTATTAGTATCCAGATAGAAACCTGACAATGCCACAGAACTAAGTCTGGAAGTAGAAGCAAAAATATCACTAAATAATGACAAGATTGATATTGCCTGTAAGTGGGAAAAGAACTGTAATTATACTTCAATATAACACCAGAGATGCCATGTAAATGCAGGGGGTTCCAAACTTATCATGATTAAACTTAACATATTTTTCTTTTTTTTATTTTTTAATGATGCAATAGTGATACATATTTTTGGGAACCCTATTCCAAATTTTAATTATGATCTTATCTTGGACTAGCACCATGGTGAAGATGCTGTGTCTTGATTCTGGGAAATCAACCACTTGATCATGAGAATCAACCCTAATGCTCCCTACACATTACATTGCCCTGTGTTCAATCACTTATGCAAGATATTAACATCTTATTATAAGATAGTCTTTACATGACATTACTTTTGTTCAACTATAGGCCTATGTAAGTATTCTGAGTGCATTTAAGGTAGATTAAGCTAGGCTTTAATGCTCTGTAGGTGAGATATACTAATGTATTTTCAAAGTTCAATTAATATTTTAGGATATAATTCCATTTGTAATTCAGGAAGCATGTCTGTGTGTATGTGCTTGCTTGTGCATGTGATCAAACCATACAAAAATCCATGCCAGGTGTGTTTTCTAAACAAAATATAAAGTAAAAACATTTAGAAGAAAATAGAGGCATTCTTCATGATCTGGGATAGCAGAAGCTTTCTAGAAAATGATATAAAGCTGTTATCAGTCACAACAGCGGTAGTGTAATGTTACACATTGCATTGAAAGGATAGTGGTTAATAAAGGCAATCATCAAAGACTGAAAAAGCAAGCTACAGATTTTAAGAAGATATATAGAAAGGTAGTATATGAAGTTAGATATAATAAAGGACATGTGACTGAATCATTAAACAACTTAGAAAAGACAGCTAACAAAAGAAAGGCACAATTTAAACAGAAGGACCTTCAAACAGCAAAAAGATTTAAGAAAAGTGTCCGCAGCTTCATTAATTAAGGAAATTCAAATTAATCCTATATACTTATCAGAATGTTTAAAATTAACAACCAACACCACAATTGCTGGCATGGCTATGAAAATGCTATAACACTCATAAATAGCTGATGAAAGACACACCGTCATCAAAAGTCATTTTGGAATTACTATGCTGACAACATGCATTCTCTATCACTCAGAAATTTAAAATATAAGTGTATACTCGAAAATATCCAACCTTCTGGCATCAAAGGCATGCACACAATCATATTCAATTAGAAATTTAATTTATTGTTAATCAATATCACAATGGACATATAAAGGTCAGTATATTTATACAATGAAATACCAGTTATGAAAACAAATTACTGGTAACCATAAAATACAGGCAAAGTTTTAAATATAATGTTGAGAAAAAATTAATCAAATATAAAAATATGCATATTCTATATATAACATTTCATATGTAAACTCAAAACAAGGGAAAACCAATTTATGGTAAAAGAAATTCAAATTGTATACTCCTTTTGTGGGCAGATTTATAAGAATGAGAAGATTCTGCTATGGTGCTGATTATATTCTATTTCTTTATGCTGTGATCTTTATACAGAGGAGTTTGCATTTCAGAAGTTCATGAGTTTTACCTTCATTTTTTGTGTACCTTCTAATGTGTGTGTTATAGCTTTTATTATTTGCTTGTTTTTGTGTACACGGTCTTGCCAAGTTGCTCGGGTCTTCTTAAGTTACTAAGGCTGAATTTGAACTTAAAGTTCTCTGCCTCAGCCTCCCAAGCCACTGTGAATTTACAGGAGTGAGCCATTGTGCCCAGCTGAGATATAGTTTTCAAAAATGCTTATTTAAAAAAATCTCCGGCCTTGTGAGGTGGTATATGCCAGTAATTCCAGAGACTTGGGAGACTGAGGCAGAAAGATAACAAATTCAAAGCCAGCCATAGAAATTGGGGAGACCCTGTTTGAAAACAAAACATAAAGGCTGGAGCGGTGGCTCTGTGGTAATGGTGCTTGTCCATCATGCACGGGTACACGGGTTCAAACCCCAGCACCCACATACACAACCAAGTTTCAGAATAATGAAAGTCATGTGAAAAACTCAATAAAAATGTATTCTCTGTCCCTTTCTCTCTAACTGTCCTCTATTTAAAAAATAAATAAATAAATAAATAAATAAATAAATAAATAAATGGTATTGGTGGTATGGGTCAGTGTTAGAGTATACCTAAGTTCAATCCAAAATATGGGGATGGGGGAGAAATTCATTATGATAAGATTTTAAAAAACTGTTATGATCAAAAGGACTAATGAGGGGCTACATCAGTGGCTCAGTGGTTATGGTACTTGCCTGGCATGCACAGGGATGGGGGTTAAAACGCCAGAACCACATGCACAAAGAAGTGGCGAAGCAATGAAAGCCATAAGAAAAGCTAAACAAAACTGATTCTTTCTTTCTGTCTTTATCAGTTTCTCTTAAAAAAAAAAAAGGACAAATGAGTTATCAATACAATCATGAACACTGTCATCAACATAACAACAGCAGAAACAGTGGCAACCATAACCCAATTCTTTCCACTCCCCAGCAAATCCCTCACTCCCCCATTAAATGATCAAATTCTATAATCTCTAATTCTATAATGTACCCTGATTTGACAATTTCATTATTTCCACTATTTCTTTCTCTAAAACAAACAAACAAAACCACTATTATTATTATTATTATCCTGAAGTCCAATAATAGCCTATAATTATCTATATATTTCAATTATTAAAAATCTGAAATTTAATCTCTACAGAGCAATGAAAGTAATAATTGTAAATCAGATTATTCCATCACTATGCTTAAATGCCCCAGTGGCTTCAAATTTCTCTTAAAAATAAAATTTTATAACTCTGCATGGTTTGCCAGCTGCGTTTCTCCTGTAATGGTCTACTGCTCTCCATGTCATACATGCCTTGCTGTTCCTCTGGCCTTTCAATTATTAGTAAATCCTTCCTGATTCAGGCTCTTTGCTCTTGCTTTTTTCCTTGGCCTAAAATTTTCTTTTTATCCCCAGAGGTCATTACACAGCATCCTCTTAGTTGATTCTCAGCTCAAATTTTGCATCTTCGACAGGGTCTTCACTTACCCTCTTACTAATTACTTTCTTCGGAAAAATTATTCTATTATGGCCTTAGGAATTAATCCAAGCTCAAATCATCCTATTATATTTTTGCTTTTTATAGTTTGCATTAATCAGGAATGATGTTTGTTTTAAGGTAATATTGGTTGAAAATAATGGTTTACACATGACTCAGGCTTTCTCACACAAAACAACAAGTTCAGAGTTAAGTGACCAAGTCCACCTTTTTAACTCTCATGAAGATTTTGTGAGTGTGGGCTCCTATTAGACTTTGGATTTCATTCCCATGTTACAAAAAATAAATGGATACTATAGTTTTAGGAAACATTTGCACTTGAGGAGGGAGGAAAGAAGAAACTGAGAAAGATGTTAAGGACTTACGTTTCCACTAGCCAATTCCCAGTTAGATAGCTTCCCAGAGCAATCAACATTTCATTTTATATTTTACTACTCAGAACATAGTAACATGTCCAAGTCAAAAAGCCTGAGGAATATTGTGTTACAATTGGTACACTGCCATTCTAAATAAAAACAAAATCATACTATCACATAATAAAAATAGATTTTGCAGTTTTTTTATGGTACACTCTTTCCACTATGCAAATTCTATTCCCATGTTTTCTATGTATAAAACACACTTTCATAACCTCTCTGACATAAATATACTTTCCCTATCTAGGTAAGGATATAATTTTCTCTATTCAAAGTCAAGGATATAGGAATGGTGAAGTTATTTTTCCTTAATATGTATGATAATTAATATGCAACTTGTAAAGTGAAGATGTTATGGCATCTAAGAATAAAATATCCAACTCAGAAAACAGGAAAATGGTAAAGCTGCTAGGTAATAAGTGACCCAGGTAGAATGACAGGTCCCTTCCCTCATAGTGTAGCACATTCTCTGGTGAGTTTCTCTAGTAGCTTAGGTCTGCTTTCTAGGTGTAAAATGTCCCATGGACCCTGAGTTCTAAATAATGAGGTTTTTCTTCACCCTTTACCCTTCGAGACCATTAGGTGGACAGGAGAAATAAATACATCATTCCTAGGACTACACAGTTATACAATGTTTCTTTTTTTTAATTGAGAAATTTATTTGTTGAACAATCATACAAATTTTAACAAAATAATATATAATGTATATAGATTCTGAAAATTGGATTTACCCCCAAGAGTGCCCCCCAGTTACCCACCCTTATCCCTCCCTTCCCTTTCCCAAAACATCTCTAAAAAAAGTATTAGGTTGTGTAACACTACATGATATCTGCATTTAACACCTGATATTAGACCAATTCTCTTAATGGCCAGGGTCTAGTTCCAACCTCCACAGATGAGTGAAGACATTCGACCCTTGATTTTCTGGGTTATGCTGATTTTACTCAGCATAACTGGGTTGTTTCCATAATTTAGCTATTGTAAATTGAGTTGCTATGAACATAGATATTGCCGTGTCACTATAATGTGCTGATTCTAAATCCCCTGGAAAGAGACCCAGGAGTGGAATAGCAGGATCATATGGTGGTCTCATCCCTAATTTTTTGAGATTCTCCACACTGCTTTCCAAAGGGGCTGTACCAGTCTGCAGCTCCACCACCAGTGTGTTAGTGTGCCTATCTCTCCACAGCCCCTCCAGCATTTATTGTTGTTTATTTTCTTCATTTTTGCCATTCTGACTGGTGTGAGGTGATATCTTAATGTAGTTTTCATTTGCATTTCTCTGATTACTAGTGATTTAGAGTACTTTCTCGTGTATTCATTGGCTTGATCAATGTCTTCTGTTGAGAAGTTCCTATTTAGCTCTTTGGCCCATAGATTGGTTTGTGTTTTTGTAGTTAAGGTTTTTGAGGATTTTGTAGATTCTGGATATGAGTCCCCTGTCCAAGGAATCATAGTCCATGATTCTTTCCATTTTGGTAGGAAACCTCTTAACTCTTTTGATTATTTCCTTGGCAGTGCAAAAGCTTCTTAGCTTAATGGCATCCCATTCACTGATTTTTTACTTTACTTCCTTCACTTTGGGAGACATGCTGAGAAAGTCTGCCTACTCCAAAATGCTGAAGTGTGGGACCTAATTTGTCTTCCATCAGTTGCAAGGTAGCTGGTTTAATTCCTAGCTCCTTGATCCATTTTGATTTGATTCTCGTGCAAGGTGAAAGATACAATCTGTTTCTTAAACATGAAGTTCCCAAGTATTCATGTAATGCTGTAACACATACAGTTGCCAGTTATGCTTTGGATTTCTTTGGTAATACTGTTCTGTCAAAATCCCAGAAGGCTCTGGGTTTTGTGTTTCCAGATAATTTCTTAACTAGAGTTTCTGTAGGTCTAGTTTGTAAGCATGTAGACAATACTATTTTGCTGATAGGCTGCTAAGCTCTCTCTGTATCCCTTTTCCTCAATGTAATACCTGTTATCCTGAGGCTATTTTATATACTGAGCCCATGTCTGAAAGCAAAGCAGTTAAATTCTCTTTTTGAGGAGCTCATCAGCTTTGCCAAAAGGCTCCTTTCATTTATGTGCTGTGTACTAGATTCCCTTTTTACTTAGGTTACAACACCCAGTCTTTCTCAGTTTCCATACATACACAAATTTTTTTGACCTTTCATAGACTCTAATTTGGAGCTTGGGAAATGTTTCCATTTGCTGAATGGTGCTTCCTTTCATCTTTCACTTCAGTTTAGCTCATTTGACACACATTCTCTTATTGTATTTTGATAAAAAAAAAAAAAAGAAGATAGAGCCAACCTGTGCCAACATTCAGACTTCCCCTCTCATTTCTTTCACTGCTGTGGCATTAGTTAACTCTTGTTTGACGTACCAACATAGAGAAGATGATAGTTCTATCAAATTTGTTGCCACTGAGTATCTGCATTCATCAGCTTTAGAAAACGAAGTAACTTGAGTCTATGTTAACTTTCCTTGCTTTCTGCACTAGGATGTAGACATCTGGCAGATACTAGTATGACACTTCCTCATTTGGAACAAATTGGAATATGGATCATGATTTTTCAGAAATACACAGTATAATCCATAGCAGCAATTTTTAAGAGGAAGAAAAAGCTTTTATTGATACTTCCCTAAACATTTTCCTCAACATCTAGCTAGATAGCTATCAGAAATACTGGGAACTGAGTAGATCTTAACCTGTCCTCTGGTGTGAACAGATTCAAACCCACCACAGAACAAACCTCTCCAATGTACAGCTGCCAATCAGAAAGATGTGATTGTAGTTGTAGGCTCCTATCATGTCTTCCTTTCTGATTTTAGTGATTCCTGCCAAACATTTAAGAAGTTTTCTCATATTTATTTTTTAAATTGTCATAAAATTTTATATATCATGTAAAACATAATGTTTTGAGATGCAATAACGTTGCAATTTCATTAAATAAATATGAAAAATATATTTCTATATTTCCTCATATACTTACCATTTCATAGTAAAAGCTCTTAATTCATTTTTGTGCATTTTTCAGAAACACAATATATTGATATTAACTCTAATAATTATGCTGTACAATACTGTCCTGAATTTCTTCCTCCTATCTACTTCCAATGTTGTGATTTGCATTTTCTCATTTTTAGCACAGTCTTGTCTATTATAATTGAAATTTTTATCAGCTTTTAATTAATACTAAATGATCTTTTTATATTAGTAATGTTTTTATTAGTGATTTAATTATAATAATACTGAGGTTCATTGTGACATAGTTGTATAAGCACATAACGTAATTCGATACAATTCCTTCCCTAACGCTTCTCCTTCCCCTCCCCTCTCCCTCACCTTGTTCTGCTTACTGTACAGTCTCCTGGTCTTCCTTCTATTTTTTACTTGTTTTTTTGAGTTGAAACATTATTATTTCAGATAAATGTAGAATTCATTTGTAAATTGCTATATTTGTAAATGCATATGGCATAATTTGGTCCTTTTGATGCCTAGGTCTTCCTCTTTCTCTCCTTTTCTCTCTTTTTCCACTCCTCTTTGAGCTCCTTACTATTTCTGATAGCTATCCACTATTTTTGTTAACTTCTTTATTCCTTTTTTTCCCTCTAGCATGTATATATGACAGAAACCATTCTACCCTTGGATTTCTGAGTCTTACTTATTTCACACAGCTGATGTTCTCCAGTTCCATCAACTGACTTGCAAATGACATAAATTCAATCTTCTTTATGACATAGTATAGCTCCATTATGTACATAAACCACAATTTATTTATACATTAATCTGTTAAAGGACACCTAGGCTGGTTATATAACTTGGATACTGTAAATTCTATTGCTACGAACATTGAAATGCATGCATCACTGCTGGATGATGATTTCAGTTCTTTTGGATAAATATCAAAGGGTGGTGTAGGGCAAGTGATGACTTCCTTAATAAGACTCCTAAAGTGTAAGAAATAAAACCAAGAATCAGTAAATGGGATGTCATCAAATTAGAATACTTCTGTACAGGAAATGCTCTTTTAACCAAAGAGTATTAAAAAGCAAGCCTATAGAATTGAAGAAAATCTGCCATTTTCTCTTCTGACAGGTGATTAATACCAGAATATATAAAGGACTCAAGAACCTTACATTAAAAAAACAACCAATAAATGGGCAAATGAACTAAGGAAGCATTTCTCAACAGAAGGAATTCCTATAGCCAATAAATACATGAAAAAAATGTTGAAAATCTTTAGTAATCAGGGAAATGTAAAACAAAACTACACTGATATTTTTTTCTCACACCAGTTAGAATGGCTATCACCAAGAATAGGGATTGGATCCTCTCTCTTAAAAAAATCATAGGGATTCCAAATGGTGAGCTTCAGGAAGGCTGCTTCTCCTTTGGCTCCAAGACCAGACGAAATAAACTCCAGGACAGTTCCATTGCTATGAGGTACGTTTTGAGAAAAATCATTAGCAGAACACACTGCTAGTACAGTGGAGATATTTGGAGGAACAGAGATCTGTGTGCAGCAAGTGGAAAAGAGGATTATATCTATCCTAGCTGGGATACAGCAGCTGGGACCACCACTGCTCCCAATCAGCAAGGGAGTGGGGGAGGAGCTGAACGATAACATAAGATCTGATGTGCCACAGAGAATCCAAGCTCTGTAAGGAACTGTTCATTGAACTCAACTAGAGACACCCTTACTGCACCTCCACTGCATAAGGGAGGAACCGTGTCGCTCAGCTGCCTGCAAAGGGGAATATCAGGTGCCACAGAATCAATTTTATTTAGTTTTTTTATGTGGCTTTTGTTGTTTAGACACTTGGTTGTGTACATGGTGCTGGATTTTAAACTCACATACTAATGCATGCCAGGCAACTGCCACAACTGCTGAGCCACTGCTCCAGCCCCTCAGGTGTCTTTTTGAACAGACTGTCCAGCCGGAGTGATTAAGCAGTTCAGAGCAAGCTACTCCATAATTAGGCCAGGAGCTATTCACAGTTCTGAGGCTGAACTGAGAAGAGGAGGCATGGGACAGGACCAGTTTTCACTTAACTCAGGGGAATTCAGATTTGTGGAGTTCGGGGGAGCCTTGTTCAGACCTTTCCACTGCCACCTCCAGCCAGAAGTGCACATGATAAGCTAAGGTGGAACAGAAGCACTAAAAAGACCACAGTCTGAGCTCAGAAAACCTGGAGGGGGCAGGAGCGGTGGCTGGGAGGTTACAACACTTGCCTGGCATGCGTGTGGACATGGGTTCAAACCCTAGCACCACATAAGCAAAAATGTGTTGGATCTATGAAGGCCACATGAAAAACAAAAAATAAATAAAAATTGATTCTCTTTCTCTCACTCTCTTACTATCCCTCTCTCTCAAAAATAAAAACAAACCTGGAGGGACTGTAAGTGTAACCAGCAGAAGAATCACTGATATGCTTTCAACCCACTACACATAGAAACCTAAAGACTCCTGAGTTTCAAATCCCCTGGGAGGCAGGCAAAGACCAGCCCTCATGACATTCTGTAATTTGATTTCTTCAGGGAAATGTTCACCCAGAAATGAGGTGACTGAGCTAGACACTCAGCCATGTACTTGAGATCACAAAATTCCAGACGGAGAGACCCTGCTAACAAAACACGGGCAGACAGTGAACATCTACTCCCAACGTGTAGAAAGACAACCTCAGTGAACATGGTACCAAGTTTTCATTAAGATTTTTTTTTTTTTTTGCTGTGTTTGGTGTGTATTTGTGTGCCATCTGGAGAAGTTGACTGATTCATGGACATATAAATATACCAGCAGGTTTTTGTTGTTGTTATTGTTGCTGTCATTGCTGTTTTATTTTTGTTTAGTTTTTGTCTTTGTCATTTTTTTCAATTTTTTTCCTGTGTTTTTCGCTTCTCTCTATATACCGTTCATTCTTGAGTATTTTCTTCTATGTCAATGTTTATCCTTTAGCCTGCTAAGGGTTGGGATTTTGATCAGCACATTTAGTATTTGAAATGTATTGTTCCCCAGTTGCAAAGTTTTTCTGTACTGGCTTCTATTCTTAATGGTATCACCCAAATACTATTAATTTTTCTTTCACCCTTCCTGTACTTTGGTGCCTCTGTCTCCTCTCCCACCAGTTTTTATTTCCTGACTTGTTTGTTTGTTTGTTTGTTTTCTCCAGCAAATCCTTCACCTTCTCTGCTTTCTCACTGTTCAATCTTGGATATTACAACCTACCCTCTGACGTCCACTTACATTCCCTTTTTCTTAGGCTTTTAATTAGCATACAATTTTGTCCCCCAATCATTAATGCTGTGTAACTAGAACCACTGTGAATGCCAAACTCAGTAACTTTTGTATGCTTTGAAACCTGACATAGGTTATGGTTAAATACTATTATTTCTGAAAGTAATAGCTAACACTACCATTCATTTCATAGATGGAATTTAACACTGTAATAGATATAATCAGAACTAAATAACCAATTTTGTACTGTTTACTGGATGCATTGGCTGTTCCTATTGATAATCTCCTATTAGCTCATGAGGAGCTGGAAATATTAAGGGACACTAACAGTTCATAGAATAGAGATTTGGCTTCTGAACTTAACTTTCCTGACAATACTCCAACCCAAGTAAGGGACAGGACAAAACTTCCAATCCAACAGCAAAGACCCAAAGAGGTACAGTCAGATAGAGATCTCAGGTAAATAATTCACAGACACCCTTAAGAACCCCAACATCCAGATATCACACAACTGTTACATACCTTCCATGTTAAGATATATTGGGGCCATCCCACTTCCAAGGATCCCATATACTAGAAGAGCAGATAGGTTGGTCTGTTCTGACCTGCCCCACACCTCTGGGAACCTAGTATCTAGCAATGAACACCTACCACTTACTTCAAAAATCCAGCAGGGTGCCCAGGAACCCCACCAGGTCTAACTTCTGGAACCTAGATCCAAAAAGTATAACAAAACAAGATTCCAGGACCTAGGTAGAAGCAGCTTTCAGGAATAAAGTGGTGGTCATCAAGGAGAAGGTGTCTGACTCAAGGAAGAAGAAACCAGAGAATTGTCTTGCTGTCACACAGTGAACCATATTTCAATGACCCAGAAGTGTTTCAAAGATGAAGAATCAAACTAGAAGAGGTTGACTCAAACCCACAATTCCCCTAGCAAGGAGCCCATTGTCAGGTAGTGGGATGAAAATCTAGAACAAATTATCAATGATCTGATAACTAAAAGTAATAATGAACTAAAAGAAGATTTAATGAAGGGACTAAGTGAAAACTCAAGAAATGAAAAACTCTATTATCAAAGAAAAAGGCATACTGAAAAGGAAGTAAAAGAGCTAAAATCTGCAGTCAATGACATGAGAAAAATCATGGAAGAATTTAATAATAGATTAACTTCTATAGAAAACAGAACTTTAGCTCTCAAAGAAAAAACTTCTGAAAATGAGGACAGGCTGAATAAGGATGAGCACACAGATAATGAAAAGAAGGCCACTGCATATTAGCAAAGGGAATAATACAACAGGAAGATATAACCATAGCAAATATATACTCTCCAAAAAACAATGCTCCCAACTATGCTAATAAATTACTCCATGACATAAAACCACTTGTGGATCTCAACACAATAATACTGGGAGACTTCAACACTCCTCTGCCCCAGTAAACAAATCATCAAAGAAAAAAAATTCCATTCCAAATCAGCTGAATACATCTTCTTCTCTGCAGCACATGGATACTTCTCCAAATTAGATCATATTCTAATTCACAACAGAAATCTCAGCAAACATAAAAAAGTAGATATTATTCCATGTATCTATCAGACCATGACACCACAACACTAGCAAATACCACCAAAAATTGTAACAAACACACATATATATGGAGGTTGAATAATACCATAATAAACGAACAATGGATCCAAGAAGACATGAGAGTAGAAGTCAAGAAATTCTTGGAAGAGAATGAGAATGAAGACACAACATATTAAAACCTCTGGGACAGCAAGAAAACATTCCTTAGGGTCAAATATAGCACTAAGGGTTCAAATTTAAAATGAGGTCAAGTCCCAAATAAATATGTTTATGCTCCAACTCAAATCCCTACAAAGGAAGAACAATCTAAGCCCAACAGAAGACAGGAAATAATCAAAATGAGAACTGAAATAAATGAAATTGAGAACAATAACAAAAAAATAATTTAAAAAATCAACAAAACAAACTGCTGGTCCTCTGAAAACTAAATAAAATTGGTTGACTGCTAGTCATTCTCACTAAAAGATGGAGGGAAATAACACAAATCAAAAAGTCATGTATGAAAAGGGAGTGGTCAACACTGACCACAAGGAAATCCATCAAATGATAAGAACATATTTGGAAAAACTATACTCCTCTAAATTAGATAATCTAGAAGACTTGGACAAATTTCTATACATATACAATATCCTGAAATAGAAGAGGGTGGTGGTACTGAAATCCTAAACACCCTAAAAGAAGGTACAGAAATCCATACACCAATTAAAAAATTTCCAAAGAAGAAAAGTCAAGATTGATTCCCCACTGAGTTATACCACACATATAAGGAGGAGATGACACCTGTCCTTATTAAGCTAGTCCATGAAATTGAAAAGGAGGGAGCTCTCCAAAACACTTTGTAATAGGTACCATTTTTCTGATATGAAAACCCAACTAAGACACATCAAAAAAGAAAATATCCCTGAAGAACATCAACATAAAAATCCTCAATAAACTTCTAGCAAATCACATTCAAAAATACATCTAGAAGATAATTATCATGATCAACTTGGCTTTATTGCAAGGATGCAAGACTGGTTTAACACATACAAATCAATAAAATGTGATTCATCACTTAAACAGAATTAAGGGCAAAAACCATATGATTATCTAAAGGCCTTTGATGAAATTCAACAGTCAATTATGCTTAAAACTCTAGAGAAGATAGGGATCAAAGGAACTTAACTATGTAAAGCCATATTTGACAAACCCTCAATTAGTATAATTCTAAATAGGAAAAGGCAGAAAGCATTTCCACTAGCTTGGGAATAAGACAAGGCTGCCTGCTTTCACCACTTTTGTTCAATATCATTCTTGAGATCCTAGCTGGAGCAATCAGACAAGAGAAGTAAATCAAAGGGATCAGAATAGGAAGATAGGAATTCAAACTATCTCTTTTTGCTGACAACATGATCCTGTAAGTGGAAGACCAACCCCCCCCCCCCAGGAAAAAAAAAAACTCACCTGAAAGCTGCTTGAACTTATAAACAAATTTAGGAAACTGGCAATCTACAAGATCAATATCCATAGAGCAATAGCTTTGCTATATGCTAACAATAATAGGGCAGAAGAAGAAATCAGGAAATTGATTTCATTCATAATATCTTAATAAAGAATGAAATACTTTGGAATGAATCTAACAAAAGAAGTAAAAGTCCTCTACAATGAAAATTATCAAACATTGAAGAAGGAATCAAAGAAGACCTGACAAGATGGAATGAAATTCCATGCTCTTTGTTAGGCAAAATTAACATGATTGAAATGGCCATTCTTCCAGAAACACTATATAGAGTCAATGCAACACCATCAAAATATCAATTCTTTCTTTATTTATTTTTTATTGAGAGATTTATTATAGAACAACCATACAAGTTTTTAACAAAATAATATGAAATGTGTATAAATTCTGGATATTAGAATTACCCCCAGGAGTGGCCCCCAATTACCCACCCTTATCCCTCTCTTCCTCTTCCCACAATATCTCTAAAAAATTATTAGTTTATTTACAGATATAGAAAAAATAATTCTCAAATCATTTGGAACAAAAAGCAACCCAGAATAGCCAAAAAATAACTAAACAAGAAAGTCGAAATAGGTGACTTCCTCACACCAGATCAGAAGCTATACTATAGAGCTATAGTAACAAAAACAGCATGATACTGATATAAAAATAGAAACAAAGACCAATGGAATAGAATAGATGACTCCGAAACAATTCCACAAATCTTTAAATATCTGATCTTTGACGAAGGGAGTCAAAATATAACATGAAGGAAAGACAGCCTATTCAACAAATGTTGCCAGGCAAACTGGACAGGTTTTTGCAGGAAGTTTCTACTAGATCCTTATCTTTCACCTCAGACAAAAATAAAATCAAAATGGATCAAGGGACTAGGAATTAAACCAATTACTATATAACTGCTAGAAGAAAAGTGAGGACCAACACTCCAGCATTGGGAGTAGGCAAAGACTGTCTCAACAAGACTCCCAAAGTGAAAGAATTAAAGTCACACTCAGAGTGGGATGCCCACTAAATTAAAAAGCTTCTGCACAGCCAAGAAATTAGTCTAAATTGTCAGAGAACAAACTATAGAATGGTAGATAATCAAGGTCTGTGATTCCTCCCACAAGGGTGGCATATACAAAATTTACAAAGAACTCATAACACTTAATACCAAAAATACAAACATCCAATCAATATATAGGCCAGAAAGCTAAATAGAAACTTCTCAAAAGAGTAAATTGAACAACCCAATGAATACATGAGAAAGTGTTCTAAATCACTAGTAATCAGAGAAATGCAAATGAAAACTATACAAAGATTTCAACTGGGGCTGGAGTGGTGGTTCAGCGGTTATGGTGCTTGCCTGACATCCAAGAGAACGCATGTTCAAACCCCAGCACCACATACATAATGAAGTGTTGAAGCAACAAAAGCCACATGAACATCTAAATAAAATTGATTCTCCATGTCTCTCTCTCACTGTCCTTCTCTCTCTCTAAAAAAAAAAAAAAAAAAAAATCACCTCACTCCAGTCACATTGACAAATAACATGCTGGAGGGAGTATGGGGAGATAGGAACATGAGCAACATGAGCATATTTTAGTGGAAATACAGACCGGTACAGACACTCTGAAAAGCATTGTGTAAATCCTGAAAATATTAGGAGGATTAACAAATACCATCTAGCTATCCTTCTGGGTATTTTTCCAGAGGAGTTGGAATCAGAAAATTACAGTGACACAGTCAAGTCTGTATTCATAGCTGCTCAATTTACAATAGCTAATAGAACCAACCCAAATGCCCCTCACTGGATGAGTGGATCCAAAAACTATAGTATACACACACACACACAAACACACACACACATACAATGGAATTCTACTCAGCATTTAAAAACAATGATATTGTAGTCTATGAAGGTAAATGTATGGTAATGAATGAAATCATGCTGAGTGTAGTCAGCAAAACCCAGAGAATTAAGAGCTGAATGTTTTCACTCATTTTTGGAGGCTGGATCTAAATTCAGTTTGGTTTAAAGGTAGTCAGCTTCATATATTAAACCCAGCAAAGTCATAGAAACATATAATCTAGGGTAACCATAAATATGTGGCAGGGCAGGAATGGGTGTGATCAGGGAAAAAGGTGGGAGAATAGGGAGGGATCTAGGGAGACAATCATCAATGTAGCAAACGCTTTTATCCCCAGAGAATCCAAATAATACTTATGCAATCGTTTAATTCTGGAAAATTCACAATCTAAGCATTCATAATATTTGTAGGTGCAAAATATATAAAAATCAAGAGTCTTGGGTATATGCAATGTGAGTTAATTCTGGTTTAATAGCACACATGGAGCTGGAGGGGTGGCACAGCGGTGTGTGGCGATTGACTGGCATGCATGAGTATGCGGATCAAACCCCAGCACCACGTACACAATGAAGTTTCTGAGCAACAAATACCACATGAAAACTAAGTAAATATTGATTCTATCCCTTTCTCTCTCTCTCTCTCTCTCTCTCTCACTGTTCCTCTCTCTTAAAAAAAAGAATATAGGCATATCATTTTGTTACTTTATATTCATATGATTGTACAATAACTCAAATCCTTAATAAAAAAGAATATAACTAATAATATTAATAAATGCTGGCAAGGAAAGGGGGAGAAAGGAGCTTTTATAAATTGTTGGTGGAAATGCAAATGAGTACAATCACTACGGATACCAGTATGAAGATTTCTCAGAAGACTAGAAATGGAATCATGGTACTTGAAGTTTTTGATGCTTAAATATATCAGTTATCCAGAAATGAGGGAGCTCAGACATGATAGATAGAAGGATAAATCACTAGTAATCAGAGAAATAATATTTATGTGTACATTTGTACATACACATAAATATACATATGTATATATACAAATATATATATGCATCAGCCCTCATATAAGTTCATATATATACAGTGGGAACATATGTATACATTATGGGGAATTATATACACATATATTTGTGGCCGCTGATAATATGTGAAAAGTAACTTCTAATAAAATTTGGAATTAAATACTATAATATACACAGTGGATGACAGATACTATTCTCTGTCACTGATTTACCTCTAATTGCTAGAAGATGGCTCAGTGCAAAGTACTTTACCAATAAATTTTTGCTGAATGAATACATGTGGTAATGAGCAAAAGAATGTTTTTTCCATGGCCACTTATTCTCTTAATTTCTCTTCTTGTGGATCATCTTACAGAAAACACTAATATTTTAGTTATTGACATTACTGTTACTGTTGTCAAAGTTACTACCTTAACAAAATGTACATATTTTAATTAATATTATTAATGACTGTCTTTTTTATAAAGACAGGTAAAAGTAATCATTTCAAATATTAAATTATATATCAAATGGTGTTTTTTAAAAAATGTTACATTATTCTCTAAGTAATGATTATTTTCAGTTAGCATTTGTTTATAGTCCAAAAGTAAAACAAAAGGTATTTGTTTTGAGAAAGATTTAAGACACTAAGAAACTAGTGCATTATCAAGATCATAAACTATGCATAAATGCAGTTTAATATAGTCTGTATCAGTTTCATGTTATTAAATATAGTTTTCCTTTTTCTTATTATTTATTGTATCAAAGTGAAACATCACAATCAGCAATGAAAAGTTCAAATACAATGAAAACCTTGTACTTTTAAATTTATATAGTTTATTAGCAAGTTTTTTAAAAGACTCTGATTACATGTATTCAACTACAATAAGAAAATTAAGTGTATCAATTCCATATTCTTTCCCTGAGGTATTTCCTAGTTATCAAAAGGTGAATTTTGTTCAATTGGAGTGCAATCACACCATAGTGCCTATTTAAAATAATGGAAATTGCTCATCTAATTTACTATTGACCATATGGAAAAATATCCCTACCAACATCATTAAAGATATAAAACTTACCAAGAAAGAAAAATTTTTGCAACAGACTATTTTTCTAAAAGTTTGGTCCCTGAAACAATGAACAATGATATTTTAAAACTATTTCACTTACAACCCAAATACACATAAAGCCATTTAACAAAATATAAAGACAGATGAGGAAAAAGGAGAATGTGAAACAATTAAAATGAAAAAAAAGTCAGGTTGAGGATTAAAATAAACAAACATACAACTTTTAAAACAAAAGAACAAGATCATTTAATTCATTTTTTGGGGGCTTTCCAACTTCATGAGTTTTTTTTTTTTTTTTCTATGCAAAGAACGGTAAGATGTCTTTAAAAATGCTACAAGGATTGACTGTAGATTTTTAAAAATTGACATGGTACCTTAATTTTATTTAGACATACAACATAATACAAACATAAAACAAAAATATGCATGGTATCAGGTAAACCTAGATATTTCACATAGGAATTAGTATTTTTCTATTTCCGAGGAAAAGTCAGAAGGAAATGAAGAAATTTAAGAGAGAAAAGTGACTCAATTTCTTTTAATTTTAGATGATGTTAATTCAATGTAGCACATTGTTTTTAAATTTTAATATTATTTTATACCAGAAAATTTCAGTTAGAATAAAATTTTGAGAACTTCATTGAGAGAAAAAATTTAAATTATAACACTCTTTCTTTTTTAAAGTTATGGAATAACTTTAAAATGATCCATTATTATCTTCCTTATTTTTTCCTTTAAGTTAAGGGTAAAGAAATATTTAATTTGATAGCTAATAAGACTGAAATATACATTTTATATATTTTTCAGTAAATGCAGTGCCAGAGATGGATAGGCAGTTTGAGGTTTTTCATTATTGCCCTGTTCTACTGCCTCTTTGTTTACAAGCAATTAATCACACATTGAATTTTAATGCCTTTTTAAATGATGAAAAAATTATCAGTTTTTTCCTAAGAATAATACAGACACACACACACACACACACACACACACACACACACAATCTCTATGTCTCTCTATATATACATATATATAATTCTATTCTTATGCATATATGTATGTATACACTTCTATTTTATATACAACAGCAAACAAAATATTGACTGATAAAGCTATCTCAAAAGTTATTCTTTATTTCAAATTTTATAAGTATTGAATATCTTAGCATTTAAATATTAGCATCTTAATCACAAGGCTACTTTGTCTCCCTATAGGCTCAACCTTTTAAGTAAGGTTTCATTTTTCATTATAGTTTTACATGTTGAAGGGATTTGTTATTACACTTCCATATTCCATACATCTGAATCTTAAAGGATTATACCATAGCATCACATACCTCACAATTAATTTTTAATTTAAATAAATCTACTTTAATATAACCTAATTTTAAGTATCATTCTTCTTACTAATAATACTTAGAGCATCATTCCCCAGTTATCTCAGTCATTCCTCATTTTCGGTCTCCTCACTTTTTTAAATGTGTAGTGCAATTTGAATTCAGCTCTTTCACAACTTCACTGATGTAAACTAAGCCCAGTTGCTTGTCTTATCTTGTGTGATTGCTAAAACAAATCTCCTGACACATTTCGTCTTCTTATTTTTATCTTCCACGACTTAAATTTAAAGCATAATATATATCACCAATAACTTTTTGATGAAAAAGAAAATTAAAACATCTTTACCATAGTGTTATCTCAATCTGAATAAACACATCCTAGCTGAGGCTTCCAATGTGTCTTCCAGCATATCCACTTTCTTCTATATTTTCCCACGCACTCAGAATTGCAAGTTTTCCATTTCTAAAATTCATCATAAACTTCATGAATGTTTAGGAATCCAAGAGTTATCCTTATTCTTAACCTGAAATAGTCTTCTTTATTTACTGCTTCCTACAGTTATACTAATTTTTAATATCTAGATTCATTCAGTTTCCTGATGGGATTAACCTTTATTTATTCCAATTGAAACTATTCATTTTTTCTTCTGTGCACTCTCTTTTTAGTTACCTTTACTGTATTAATAATTTTATATTAGCTGAAATAACATTTGATTGGTTCCCTTTGGATAATTATTTTTATAATTAAGGTCTTTCACTTCCTTATGTACTCACAAAGAATTTAATATAAAGTAGAATCAACAAATGATCAAAAGTAGTTCAACTGGTCACTTTCTTTTAACTGACTTCATTGCTTGATCCAATGCAATTATCATTGAAGAAGAGTCTTTACCCTTGGGAATTGTGAAAACCAAACGAGCATTAGTCTCATATGTAGTTGTTGAAAAATATATGTACATTTTTTGAAAAATAAGTGCAGATGTGGACAGCTTCTTAAATAATGTCAGTTTTTAAAATGAAGAAGTGGGGGGAAGAGAAGATACTCTGAATAAGAACAATATTTTTCTGTCAGTCTAGGGAATCATAGTACATTAAAGTTAGACATACTCAGTAATAATTGATTATCAAATAATTTCATGTACTATATCAAATGTTTAGTTGCCTTTTTAACATGTTTTATATTAAAAGAATTAACTTTAAAGCAGTTTTTGAATTGCAATTAATAAAATTATAAATATGTGCATGTAAATTTAACAAATAATAAATATATAAATTTCCATATTTGCAATAATCACAATTCATACTTGGAAATATTATAGGAGTTCTACATTTTCTTATAAGAATTTTCTTTATTAAAATATCTTTTTTTGAGTGCTAGAGTGGTAGCTTACCTGTTGGGGCTCTTACCTGGCATGTACAGAGAATCTGGTTCGAGCCTTAGCACCACATGCACAGTTAGAGAATCAAAAACCAGATGAATGAATAAAGTTAGTTCTCTCTCTCTCTCGCTCCCTCTCTTTAAAAAAAAAAAAAGAAAAAACTCTTTCTTTTAAAATAATTAAATAAGCATCAATTTTTATGTTCTGTTTTATTGCAGGAGGAAGAAAGTGGACTTGATTTTCTATTTTTGTCTGAATATATTTTTATAAGTTGTTCCACTATCACCTCTAGCTGCCTGAGAAAAAGAGATTACAATGAAAATAAATAATGCTTTTTCTATGATCATTTATCCTCTAAATTTTTTTTTTTGTACTGACTTCATTTTGGGGGGAAAACGTTTTCATTCTAAATCCTCTGATGGGTATTGCTCTTGCATAAACATCAACATTGATGCTTCAGTGAGTCTTCTGGGGCTGTGTTAATATTACTCAGTTTCGCAACAGGTATCAGAAGGAGAGAACTGCTTGTAGCATTTGATGCCATATTCCTTACATTGCTTCAAGGAAGAGACTCACAGATTTTCCTGAGTTTTTTTATACTAAAAAAGACAAAATGAAGCAGATTTTCCAACATGTTTTTGGATTATAAAACATTTCCAATCATTTGATTCTGACATTTAAAAAACATAGGATGGCCTGTATTTTCCAATATTAAAACTCAAGTCACGTTTGGCTCCTTAAATTTAAATCAAATGGAATTAAATTTAAAAATTTTTTAAAAATTGTTTTCTTGATGATATCCACTATGTTTGAGATGCTCAGTAGCTACATGTGGCTATCAGAAAACACAGATTAGATAACACTGACCTCCACACAGGCCATGCTGAGGAGCTCTGTAAATGGGAATGTGGAGTACAAATCTCCCCTATAGCATCTTACTACACATGTATAAGTCAGACTTTCCTTATAAGAACATGATAATTTTAGTAATTTTTAAATAGGAAGATATTTTTCTCAATATGTGAAAAAATCAAAACTGATGATAACAATAACAACAACAGGGGCCACATGCAAGGAAAATCACTGATTTATTTTTGCACTCACTACTCAGGAAATCTGTACCTATAGTTAAATGTGCATTCTCTTCCATACTAATTTTGGACACTCTCCAAACTTTCTCAATCAAAGCTATTTGACTGACTTTCACATATCAGTCTCTTTATCATGCCTTGAAGTGTATCTTCAAGTTGCTTCTACATGAAGCAAGGCGAGGCAGGAGACAGTCCTCATTACCTCTCTCTCATCATTAAAATGTCTCCTGGCTAAACTCTATAAACAGCACTAGGAAGTCTTGGTGAAAAAATGAGTCACATTGGGAAGCTTTTTTCCTTTCTCCTGAATGATAAGGTGTGAAAATCAATATACCTTTAAGGAATTGTATTGATCAATGTGAGCCTGCCAACACCAACTTAAGGCTGTCAGAGTGCTTAAGCCAATGCCCCTCCTAATCTTCTATATTTAATTTGTTCTTTGTAACCTGAAATAAAATGGGAAAATACATAAACCAGCTCCTTAACATCAACACTCCAACTAGAGCTCTAGGTGAGAGCTCGAGGATACTCCCACTTCAGAGACTGTCCTTCTGTTTAAGTTCTTCTAGTGTGTTATGTACTTTCACATGTTCCAATGTCTTTCAGAGATTTTAAGGTGATAAATATCTGACATGGAGTCCTGCCTGTGCTCTCCATTACATGACACCCTTATAGGTGCCTTTAAAACTAAAATCTCCTGAAAATAATTCAGCAAAATTTACTCTGGGATGTCAAATATTCTCAATTACTGAAAGAGGAAACTTGACAGTGTTATGCCCAAGTCTCGAGTCCCCAAAGACCACCAAGGAGCTGAATCTGATGCAAATACATTAGCGTCTTTTTATTGCAAGCTCGAGCCTGGGCTCCCTCCAATGCAGCTGATTTAGGGAGAGGGAGCCCCGAGTCCTAGTACAGCAATACTTTTATAGGGTTTCACAGCGAAGCGGGAAATTCAAACAAAGCAGAACACACAATTGGTTGATCGTCAAACATATATGATATGTTTCTATCAGCCATGGTACCCTTTGTCTCGGGCTTCTACCATATATAGTTTGGTATGTTAGGAATTGGCTTGTCAGCTCCTGATTGGCTATTTGCCAAGGGTCAGTTCATCTGGTGGTATGAAACATGGTTTGTTGTTCTTTGTTCTTAGTAAACGGGAATTTAGGGCTACTTCAAATACTATTCAAAATGAGGCCTCTAATGTCTACAACATGGTTAAATTGTTGTACACTTTCCTTCAACAGTGGTTCAACCAAACCCCCGCTCTGCCCTGTCTCACACTCTCCCGCACTCCTCACACCCACTTGCTCGTTAAGTCTTGCTCAAGCCACCCACCGCTCTGCACTCACTCTCAACAGAAACATCAGTAATATTCCCTTGTTACATGTGACTACTACTTCACATTCATACTCCTCTTTAATCTGAAAAAAAAAAAAAACTCCATGAGGTAAATAAAATTGGAATTTATAGATACGAATTTCAAACTCAAAGAGATTCCATTGCCCAAACACGCACTTAACTGAACAATGGAACCGGCATTCCAAGATGGATTTTTGGTAGAGTAGGACTTCTACATTTTAACAACTTCAGTCTATTTCAGGATAAAATTCTAAGAGAAATAGAGAAGTTTTTATCATGAAATCCTATTTGATATGTGAATATTATTGATAAATAAAGTTTGTCCTGCTATTCTACCACGTGCCAGTGATTCATTTTAACTTTTTTTTTTGTTTTGATAGAAATTCTTCCAAAAAGTGCAGAGTACATTTCACTTCCTTCCTGAACAGAGGACACAGCACATAATGTAGTCATTGTCTTGATGACTCATAATCATCATTATGTATCTCCATCCTTGTTCAGTGCTAAAACACACAGCATATTTCTGCATGTGCTTGGGAGTTTCTAGTCCCTCAATGTCAGGCTGTCAGCTCTAACTGCTCCATGCTATCAGAATGCCCTCCACCACCACCCTTCACTATCTCCTCCCACATTCAGTTTGCTGCTTCTATCTGCAACTTCTAACCTGCAATCAACTAAAAAAAAAAAAGAGATAACCACTTTTTAGGATTTGCAGGCCAAGTAGAGCTCACAATGACTGGTGAACAGCCTCCCTAATTGCAAAGGTTCTGTGCCTTTTTTGTACTTTAAATGCTATACACTTTCAAGAGCTTCACTTTCTTCTGCAGGAATTAAGGTGATGGGAATTTTACTTATAGTTATGTAGAGTTGATTTTAAATGTTCTTCTCACACATGGTGTAAGCAGGTATTCTACTACAAATAATTGTAAAAATATTTTAGTTTTTTATGTTAACAGTTACTATATTGAACAATAAGATGAGGAATTTTTCACTTACTCTAGCAATAAATGAACTAAAGGAGCATGATTTTCTTAACCTCATCTCTTACAATTGAAAATGAATTAAATAACTTAGGCATTTTTGTTGTTTGTGCTCAGAAAATTCTCTAGCCTTATTTTATTTTAGTAACATTGGGCATGGACTTAGGACATTTTAACTCCGTTTGTTTGGTCAGCAAGAGAGTAATGTTTTGCTCTTCCAACCATCTTCATTTGATCAGATTCTCAAATATTAAGGAACATTAACCACCTAGGAATTTTATATAAATGCAGATAACTCATTTTGCAGATTGGTATAGACTCAGGATTCTGAATATTACCAATTTTTCTAGTGGTTTCAATGGCCCTGGTTATAGACCATTTTTGGAAACTCTATATCAGTGGACTAAACTAATGTTATATTTGGCTTATTAAAGGAAATTAGGACTTCCACTACAGAAAAAGTTACCCTAAATGATGAAACCTTACTCTCTTTCCATGCTTTTCATTCACTACAAGTATGAGTGGGTGTTTTGTAAAATTCTTTTTACCCACTGCCAGATTAGGTATTTTTAAAATATTTCACATGAAAACACTTGGATGACCATAGGAATCATGTATTTGTTCAGTGATTAAAGTTTAAAATGATATAAAAATTTACTTTTGTGAAAAGGTGATTTTTTTTTATATCCTCCTCGGTGGGAGCTCTTGACTAACTTAATTATACAGCAATTATAATATTTTCAACTAAGTTCTTCATATGTAAAAGAAAAAATAATCAACAACTCAACTTATTATGTTTTATTAATACCAAAAAGAATCCAAGGAGGATATCTCCAGATGCCTTCAATGCCCTGAGTTCACAGCCTTTGGGTTATATTTCTAAAATGACAGGACCTGAGTCGAGGAGAAGATCTAAGTGCACTGTGAGCCTTGCCCCAGGACACCACAGCTGCCAGGGAGCTGCAGAATGTTCACATGCCCTGACAGGGGTAGAACTTTAAATATTATTTTGTAAAATAAAGGGAGAAAAATTGCAATCAAATTGTTCTATTCCTGTTTGTTTTTTCTTATACTTTGCAATGAGGAGTTGAAATCTATGTTGGATATGTAAAATTTATCTCAGTTTTTTAAAAGAGAATAGAAGAGTTTTCTTCATCTGCTAATTATTACATTCAGAAGTTTGTATATTTCCCACCCCTCATTGAATGTTTCTCTTTTATGCATTACATTTTACTTTGTAGGTTGCTAATTTGCTTTTCCAGATTGCCAGTTATTTTCTATTTCATATGTCATTCCAAATTCAGCTCATCCAGTTTTTACTCTTGAAATTTCTCAGAAAAAGAATAGGAAGGTGATGGATAAATTAGGGTTTAACCTAAGGAAAACAAAATTTACAATATTGTACAAAAATAAGAAGTTATTATCTTGAGTAAATCCACAAGAATCTTTTATAATATTACCTCGTTAATCAGTCAATGGATGGAAATATAATACTAAATATAAGAGAATAGATAAATATGCCCTTATTTAGAACCAATGTCACTTATCCTGAATCACATTATAGTTGTGTTAAGGCAACTATTTAGAGATGTTATAACAAATTTCATTAAAATTAAAATAAAATGAACAATGCAGCCTCCTAAACTAATTTACTCCCACTTTACTTCTGCCGTGAAAAATGCTCTCCACATGTAATCAGTCAATTAACAATTATTGAATTTTTATGCTACACACTGAACTCTCTTAGGCATCTAAAACCACAGAGGAGAATAAGAAATGCAGGGAATAAGTTGTTAGATAAAAGGTAGAAAGTATTAAGTATATGTAAAGAAACTGATATGAATCCAGCAGAATGCAAAATAGGAGGAAATGACTCCTATGGAAAATTGTGGGAGGATATAAGGAAGAATATATCTGAATTGTTTCTGAAAAGGGTAATGAATGGATATTTGTTGAATAAAGATGTTAAATTTTTGAGATAAAAAATAGCAAATATACACAAAGAAACAGAGACATGGTCCAGGAAAGTTTCAGGAAACAATGGTAGGTGATAGGTAAAATATTATAAAAATATAATCACATGATAATTCCATATTTTACTAGCTACAGCAAAAGGAGGATGTTGTAATTAACTAAAACAGAGAACAAAAGAGGAGAATTAGCGTTGGAATGAAAAGAATGACTCGTGCTTTATATTATGCTGAATACGATAAGGAACTTTTGTTTTCTTTTCTACCCTAACCAATGTATGCACACATACATGACTATCTAGCTATATCTAAAATGTGCATTGATGATGGAAACATTTTCTTTCATCTTATAAAACAGCAAATTCAGTTAGCAGTTTAGCCAACAAAACCACCTAGAACTCTCTTTTCTTTTTCCTTTGGAGTCTGAATAGGAAATTGCACTTTTTTGCTGAAAATAATAAAGTTCTTCACTTTTTACTCATGTGTACTCATCTTTTTCAACTAGTCTACTCAGTGTCCGATAGGGAGAACCAAAATATAATCTCACAATATTTGCAAACTGTGCTAAAAGGAATGCTGTTAGAAGTCATTTCATTTTTCGATGTCAATATGTAATATATAATAAGTGAAAGAAACTAACTAAAATCTTGTAATTAAATGCCCTACATTTTCTTAAAATATTGACTGTTAGAAAAAG
Source organism: Aplodontia rufa (assembly GCA_004027875.1). Taxonomy (NCBI): domain Eukaryota; kingdom Metazoa; phylum Chordata; class Mammalia; order Rodentia; family Aplodontiidae; genus Aplodontia; species Aplodontia rufa. Next base: position 12,102 of record PVKS010004431.1, on the reverse strand, counting down.
TAGTATATATGAAGTAACTAATAAAACCATACACAAAAATTATGCTGAACTACGTATATAACAGGGAGGTAAATTTTGGAGTATTTATTTTTCTAGAGAGGTGAAAAGAACAATTTTGGCTTTATAATTTTAATTAAATTAAATTTACTTTTAGATTTTGCATTAAAACATAAAAATTTTATGCGGTACTACAATATTTTTTGATGCAAGTATATGTTTTTTATTAAATCAGCTTAAACATGTCTGTACCCTCAAACATTTCTTTTCTTTATTGTAAACACATACAAAATCTTTCTAATAGCTTTTTTATTTTGTTTTTAATTTTTGAACAACCATACAAGTTTTTAACATAATAATATAAAATGTGTATAGATTCTGGATATTACAATTACCCCCAGGAGTGCCCCCCCAATTACCCACCCTGATCCCTCCCTTCCCCTTCCCACAATAACTCTAAAAAAGGATTATGTTGTATAGCATTACATCTTATCTGGATTTAACACATGATAATAGACCAACTTTCTCACTGGTCAGGGTCTAGTCCCAACCTCCACAGATGAGTGGAGACAATCGACCATTAGTTCTCTGGGTTAAGCTGATTTTACTCAGTATAATTTCTTCCATAGCCATCCATTTACCTTCAAAGGCTGCAATATCATTGTTTCTAATTGCTGTGTAAAATTCCATAATATAAATGTACCACAGTTTTGGGGGTTCACAGCTCTGTGCTAATCACTTCCACCATAGACAGAAGGGCATTAACAGCTCAGACCAGCTGGCCCCACCTCTAATAGCTTTTTTTAATCTTTTGTTCTAATAGCTTTTTAAAATGGACAGTATGTACTTGCTGTCTACAGTACCGCACCAGAACTCCATCCTTCTATTTAACTTCAGACTTATTAATTGGACTTTTTCCATCCCTCACTCTCTCCTACTATGATCTAGCAACAACCTTTCTACTCTCAGGTTCATTGAGATCAACTTTTTTAGATTATACATATGTCTGAATTCATGTATTAATTGTCTGCTTGAGCCTGGTTTATGTCACTTAACATAGTGATCTCCATTTCTATGATAGAATTTTTTATTTTTTCTGAGTCAAAGTACTCCACTGTATAATATGCCACATTTTCTTAATTCATTCTTCAGTTCATATATACTAAGTTTGTTTCCATTTCTTGACTACTGTGATTAGAGTTGCAATAATGTGACAGAGCAGATGTCTCTTCCACATAGTAATTTAACATACCTTTTCTATGTACCCATTATAAACTAAATGAAATTATTGAATAATGTCTTAATCTTATTTTTCATTTCTTGAGGAATTGCTATACTCTTTTCCACAGTGTCTGTATACTATGCATTCCTATTAATAAGGATTCAGTTACTTTTTCTCTATACTTTCAACAGCATCTGCTGTCTCTAGTTCTTTGACAGTAGCTGTTCTTACATAGGTGAGTCACCACCTTCTTGTTTTGATTATATTTTCCAGATGATCAGTGTTGCTTAGCATTTTTTCATATACTTGTTGGTTCTTTCTTTCTCTTTTTTAAGAGAGAGGGACAGCGAGAGAGGGAGAGAAAGAATCAATTTTATTAAGCTCCTCACGTATCTTTCGTTACTCCAAGACTTCATTTTAATATGTGGTGCTGGGGTTCCAAATTATCGTATGTGCACGTGCCCCGCAAGTACCATAACAACCAAGACACCGCTCCAGCTCTGCATGTTTTCTTTTAAGAAAATATGTATTTTTATTGTTAATGTTGTTTGTCTATTTTTTAACTGAATAGTAGCTCAAATGGGATAATTCCTTGAATCATGCAATTTCCTTTTTCACTGATATATTAGAATGTGTTATGAACAAGACACATGAAATTAGAGATGAATACATGACTTTCACAAAGTGCAAGGATCAGTAAATGTTCAAAATATAGCATAATAGCTAATAGCACGCAGTGGGAAAAAGTAGCTCTATTATCAAATTGACTTAAATCAGCCTTCCACCATGATCACACATGAAGTGTATGAATTTAAGAGAATTTGTAAATCTTTTTATACTAGTAATATTTTTATTACTGTGAAAAATAACAGAGGTAGGCTACTTTCATGGATATTGAAAAAACAATTCTCAAATTCATTTGGAATAACAGGAAACTAAGAACAGCCAAAACATTACCAAGCAAGAAAGAATAAGCAAGAGGGGTCAGAATAGCTGACCTGAAATTATTTTATAAGGATACAGTAACAAAAAAAGCATGGTATTGGTATCAAACAGACATGAAGACCAACGGAATAGACTAGATGATACCAAGCCAATCCCACAAATCTTTTATCAAATGATATTAGACAGAGGAGGCAAAAATAAGTGTGGAATAAAGACAAACTATTCAACAATTGGTGCTGGACAAACTGGACAACCATATGCATACAACGGAAATTAGATCCTTATCTCTCAACCTGCACAAAAATCAAACTGAAATGGATCAGAGTTAGAAATTAAGCCAGCAACTCTACAATTGCTAGAAGAAAAAATAGGAACAAAACTCCATGACATCAGTGTAGGCATCACCTTCTTTAACAAGACTTCCATAGAACAAGAATTAAAGCCAAGAATAAGTAATTGGGATGCCAAAAAACTAAGAAGCTTCTGCATAGCTAAAGAATTAGTCAAGAGTGTAAAGAGAGAACCTAAAAAAACCTTTGCCTGCTACACCTCCAACAGAAGGCTAATATCCAGAATATACAAAGAACTCAAAAAACTAAACACAAAAAACACAAATATTCCAATCAATAAATGGGCTAGGGAACTAAATAGAAAATTCTCAATAGAGGAAGTCCAAAAAGCCAGTAAATACATGAGAAAATGTTCTACAGCAAATGCAAATCAAAACTTCACTGAGATTCTACCTTACTGCTGTCAGAGTGGCAAAAATGATGAATAAGAATAATAATCCATGCTGGAGGGCTTGTGTGAAGAAAGGAACACTATCCCCCTGTTGGTGGGACTGCAATGCATAGCCTCTCTGTAAAGCAGCATGGAGACACCTCAAAAAACTGGGGTTGTAACCACCTTATGACTCAGTTATCCCACTCCCAGGTATTTTCTCAAATGAGCTAGAATTGGCATACTACACAGACACAGCTACATCAGTGTTGATAGCAATCCAATTTACAATAGCTAAACTATGGAACCAACCCAGATGCCCCTTGCTGGATGAGTGGATTCAAAAATGGTGGTGTATGTATGTATGTGTATATATACAATGAAGTTCTACGCTGCTATTAGAGAGAATGATATCATCACATATGCAGTCAAATGGATGAAGATGGAAAAAATGATGCTGAGTGAATATCCCAAACTCAGAGTCTTAAGGGCCGAATGTTTTCTCTTATATGTGGAAGCTAGAGTAAAATCTAAGACAGATTGAATGTTAGGTAAGCTAAAAAATTAACTCAACATAGGTGAACTTTCACATAAGCAGGGCGAACCATAACTACAAAGCTGGGGAGAGAAGGGAGGGATGCAGGGAGGAGAGGGAGGGAGTTAGGGGGTTTTCATTGCAGCTGGGAGCCTTTGACTCCCATGAGAAGCCCAACTATACAGGTAGTCAGAGAAGATCAGATCATTTAAAAATTAATACATATGTATATGCTTATTTCTACCTCCTAAAGAGGGGAGTGGTCAAAGGGGAGAGATCCTGGCCTAGGATCAGCTTTAACTTACTTTGTTAATATCCATCTATGCATTAATATGTAACAATCATTCCCTCCAATATGTAAGACTTTGTCAAAGGAATAAAAATTTTATTTAAAAAAAAATAAAAGAGGATTTTTGGCTCAGAATTCAGAATACAAGACTCAAAACTCCTCCAACATACATCATATCATCACAAGGACACGTGAGTATCTCTGTGTTCTCTCCTATTCTGCCTATGAAATAACCCAAGTTCAATTATGTGGGCTCCGCCATAAACAACTAATATAATCATTTCCCAAAGCCACCACCTCTATAGACCGATTAGAGATTAAGTTTTTACCTCGTTAGTACCATTTTTTTTTTTTTGTAAAGAGAGAAGGACAGTGACACAGAGAGAGAGACAGAGAGAATCAATTTGTATTGAGTTTTTCACATGGCTTTTGTTGCTCTAACACTCAGTTATGCACATGGGTGCTGGGGTTTGAACCCGTGCACTGCACATGCCAAGCAAGCGCCGTAATCACCGAGTCACCGTTCCAGTCCCTCCTTAGTACATATAACATATTATTTGGAGATTAAAATCTTGCATAATTTAAGAGGACAAATCATATTCAAATCTAGCAGTTCCCATGCCTTGTTTGCCTGATATATTCTATGAAATAATATTTTTTAATACTGTAAAACTATTCTCTGTGATATGTATAAAATATTTACCTTTAATGAATCTATTGATGACTTTGTATATTTGATTCAAGCAAGAATTAAGAACTGATCTAATTTTATGAATTCTATAAGTAAAATCTTGATCAAATAGAAAAGTAAGACAAATAAAAAGGCAGGCATTTTAAAACTAACATATTTATCACTTCTAGAATTTCTTTCCTTAAGGCTGCTTTCATTATTAATATCTAGTTACTGACCTGAAATTGGTAATCTGTTATTTATATCTTCAATAAAACTTCTTCTTCTCCAAAAGTTGTTAATCCTGAAGCTCAAAAATTTGGACTGGCAAGTTTATTTTTTGTTTCTCTAAAGTTACCATGTAATTTCCTAAGAAATATATTTATTCATGTTGCTTTGTGAATGAAATTCCACACTTATTTGCACTGCTTTCCTTGAGTTAAAAGTATGACTTTTTCTATGATGACTCTATTATTTTTTATTTTGTCATAATACTTCCATGAAAACCTATAGCATTATATTAGTCATTTGCTACTAAACCCAGTTCCAACAGGTCATATCTGTTAAAATATTTTCTTATGTAACTGACATTCATTTTTAAATTATTCATGTGTAACAATCTTTTTGTGGTTCAAAGCGAATTTAGCCAGAGACCAATAGTGAACTTAAGGCAAATTATTTAATGTAACTATTCATATAATTCATATGTATTAAAAAATTGAAATGAGGAAAGAGGCTAAACTACTCATTAAAGGTCAATTGTCATGCTAGGATTCAAACATGTATCTATTTGTTTAAACATATTTGTTTCTAACCATGATGCATTTCCAAACCTTCATAGCCTGCTGATAAATACGATGAAATTTAAATTTGTTATTCTTATTTAATATATTGTATCCCTGGAAATTTAATGAAATCCAGTATTATATGGTTGATTATTCTAAAAGAAATGTAGGAGAAAGTGAGTACTTCTAAACAATGCATACAGAGGCCAGATATGTGGTCAAATGCTCATGAAAATACTGCATTTATTTTGGTTTGGGACATGTAGAAAGGAATTACAAAAGCAGGAAAATAGTTTGCTATACAGCAAAGTATCAGTTGTCTCTGAATGTAGTTATTTACATTGGGAAAGATTGCATACCTAAATCTGTCCAAAACAGCAAATACTTGCCACACACTGCTTGGAAGCCCTTGGAGATTAGTCTGAATTGAGATGTATATTATGTACTATTTTACATAAACTACGTAGATATCTATAGAAGACCTTAGTAATAATTTAAACTATTAGCTCCATGTTTTCTATATAATGTAAAATAAAATACTTTAGAACATATATTTTTTAACATAATTTTGGAAAGAGTTGCACTATTGACTTTCCTATATTTTGTTTTTTTCTCCTAATCAGATGTTTTCTGTTATTATCCTGTTATGACTATTTTAGAATTTACAGCAATAGGTTAAATGTTTTAAACCACTAGCAAATGTCTTACAATTCAGCAGTATGGAAATTTTCAGAATAATTATTTTTCTCTATTCTAAACATTTACATTTATTCTAAAATATCTGCTTTCATAGTTATTAGCTCATGAATATTAATTCCATTGTTACATATTCTGAAAGATTGTTAGATAGATTGTTCATAATATTAGAGCCTCCCAGGCTATTTTGCCAATTTCTTTGACTTTGACTGCTTAAGCTTCTTTAAGGCCATAATAATGGCATTCAGTGCTCTTAAGAAAGGGTTACTGTGAAATTCCAACCAGAAAAAAGGATTATGTTACATACAGTAATTTAAAGCAAAATTTGCTGAATTATTTTTCCACCTACATACATCTGTACCAATAGCCTCGATTTAGCATAAGATCACAAACTTGTTTCAGGTATCTATCAAAGAAAATGTTATACAGTTTTTAATTTAATGTGTTTTGCAAATGCAGATGTTCTTATTAACTAACTCAGTTAACAATGCTTAAAATAATGCATCACCAGGAAATTTTACCTCAAATATAATAAAATCAAAGAAACGTTAGAAAAATTTTCACAGTAGAAAATATACATTTTCTCCAAAATTGAGCTCACAGAAGCCATGATAGAGCTCTCACTGAAGTTCAAACTGGCTAAGTGCTCCAAATCCTGAATTGATTGTACTTTTCTGTCAACTAAAATGTACAAGCTCCCCAAAGAAAAAAAATATTTAGGTTAAATGCCATAGGAATGAAATATAAGAATAAAAATATTATCTGAAAAGTGAAGCAAAAGAGTAGTTGTTTGGGAAAATACCTCAAAGAAAAGAATGGATCTATCTTTTAATCCCAAGGACCAAATGACATGGGAGCTGAGGACAAAAACAAGTTAGACTTAACCCTCAGGGTTTTCCATGCAACCCTCAATCAAAGGCAGGTTAATGCCACAATTGCAAGGATGGTATCTAGTTCTCATGTATACTCTCTAAAACAATGTCACAACACCAATGCTTTTGATGAAATGAAGTATTATATTTTACAGAAAACATGAGCATCAACTATTTGAAGTTGAAAAGGTAATCAGGATTTGAACTCCAAAGGTTAAGAAATTTTAAAAACACCCTAGTCAAATTATTTTACATTATATGTGTTTGTGTTTGTTCTTTTGATTCTGGGAATGGAACCCTGGACAATGAACCCATTGTTTATGTCATGGTAGGCAAGTACTGTGACACTGAGCTACATCCCCAGCCCTTACATGTATGCATTGTTAATTTTTATATATTCTTATTTTATAATCTGTGACCTACTCAATTTATACAACCACCAAATAATCTCAAATAAAAACTCTTATTATATACTGCATTATTCATCTTTCTTTTAATACATAAAACTAGAGAATATAGACTACTCGAGAAACTTTTGATATTATTAAATGTAGCTCACATGCATAGACACACACACACAAACACACATCACTTTAGTTCTCTAAAAAGTCTTCATTCTTCTGTAGTATAAATCATTTCATATGTAATTGGTAAATGATGAATGTTTTATTAAGTGGTAGTTGCTCTGGTTAATAAACTACAAATATGTGCCAAACAGTTGGTGTTTGGGATACACAAGAAATCATTGTTGAAAATAAAGAACAAAAAACAAAGAGTGAAACAGGCAAAGAATATCCTTCATTCCACATTTTTTTTGGTCATAGGTAAAGTTAAACCTTAGCCTCTGACTCCAATTGGCTGTTCTTCAGCTTTCCCATGTTATCTATATTTATTATAAATATTCAGTACTTTTACAAAAATTGATGCATTTTTCATTTGATTCAGATTAGAAGTTTCACAGATACTCAGTGTTGCTCCCCAGATAGGTTTTATCTCATAATTTGGCAGGCCATGAAGTTTGTGGTGTCCTTGTGAAGCAAGCCCTCTCACTGTATAGTAGCATGGGACTAGGCATGTTGAAACCTGGCACAAGAATCTTAGTTATCACTGAGGAAAGTTACAACTGACCTGTGTCCATGAGCAACTTTTATCAAAATATTTAAATTATTTACTGTTGACTACTGTGCATATGGAAATTAAAATTAAAGTAATAAAACAGTATATTGTGTTTTATTGAAATTGTGATAAATGGCACTGTATTCTGATTCATTGAAAATTAAAGTATTGGGGGTCACACGGTAGTTCAGCAGTTGGAGTGCTTGCCTGGCACATACCAGGATCTGTGTTCAAACCACAGCACCACATACACAAATAAGTGTCAGAAAAACAAAGGCTAGATGAAAAAATAAATAAAATTAATTTTCCCTCCCTCCCTCTCTCTCTCTCTCTTTCTATATATATATATATATATATATATATATATATATATATATATGTATATATATTAAATTAATGGGGAAAAATTAAAGTATTAAAGTTCTTTGTTAAAAAGTAAATCCAGATAACATGTAATGCTTTACAATCTAATACTTTTTTTAGAGTTATAATGGGAAGGGGAAGGGAGGGATAAGGGAGTGTGATTGGGGGGGCACTCCTGGGGATAATTGCAATATCCAGAATATATACACATTTTATACACATTTTATATTATTTTGTTAAAATCTTGTAAGGTTGTTCAAAAATAAAAAATTTAAAATTAAAAAAAAAGATTAAAGATATGTAAATAGTGTTTGTTTTCTTGTTGTCAGATAACGTAAATGGAACAACCACTACTTCTATGGCCTGAAAAATAGCCATATTCTTTTTAAAATTTGGGTTAGCTTCCAACTTTTTCTGAGTTGAATTTTCACTGTCATGAAAATCTCCAATGTTCCTTTAAGTGATTCCCTACAGGCAAGGATTCCTCTAAGACATTTTTTTTTAAGTCTTTGAACATGGTCCTACAATTAAGAGGGATTCATCATCAAACAATCAAGAACAAAAGTATAATGACAGAAAAAGCCAAGGCCGGTGCCATTGCATGGTTTCCCACCTTGGATTCCCCATGGTTCCATGTCTCCCACTACTAAATCCCCAAGATAATTGGACTTCTCATGGAAGTCAAAGGTTCCCCTCTGATTAGATTTCCCCATATTACCTCCCTCAAGTCTCCTTGATATCCTTCTTTTTCCCTTCCTCCCTCCCTACCCCCCTTCCTACATCTCCCAGCATCTTAGGCAAAGTTCCCCATGATCATGTAAAACTTCATACATTTTGAGATAATTGCTAGGTTAGCCATCTATCATACTGTTTCCGCTTGTATTCTAGCTTCCACAAATGAGAGAAAACATCCAGCCCTTGAGTGTCTGAGTTTGGGATACTTCACTTAGCATAATTTTTCCCTCTCCATCCATTTGGCTGCAAATGCCATAATATCATTTTTTCTAATAGCTGAGTCGTTTTCCATTGTATATATGTACCAAAGTTTTTGAGACATTTCCATTTTTTTCCACAGGCCTACTTTTCATTCGTGTTGGCAAGCTCACTTTCACCAAGTCCTCCATTATTCCAAATGGAGACAATGTCAACATACTAGTCTATCGTGGCTTTTTATCCTGTAACTTTACAAATATTTCTGTATGATTTCACTTCCAGAATTTAAACTATTTGTTTTCTTTTGTTTTTTTCACTTTCATCTTTGTTAAGCAAAGATGTTCCACTATGTGATTATCTTTTTTTGTAAAATTTCATGAGGTTTTGCCAATGGGAGACAAAACAGTGACACAACTACAAACTTTGTCCAAGTGTGGACTAAACAGCAGATGAGCAGCATTATGACACACTTGGAAAGATGAGACACCTGTAGTCAGTGATCATCAAGGCATCTGTGATTTGCATGGTGAGCAGTGGACAGAAGAGGGAACAGCCAATTTAGATCCTCATTCAGTTCCTCATAGTATACTGTGGTTTCTCAAATTTAAACCAAGTTGATGGAGGAGTAGTGTCATTTAATGAAATTTTGTAAATTGAAATCTATAAATATTCAATATTTGGAAAACAAGGAGTAAGTGTGTCCTATCACAGCAGAAATATCTTTGTCAAAGTTCATATATTTCTGCCTGATGAAAATATCCTTTAAGTAGGAATAAGTTGATTCGGAGGGAACAGAGAAGACCAGCTTCTGTATATCATCACATAAAAGTTTTTGTGGAAAATGCTAAGGATCCAGAATAAGCACCAAATAGCATGCAAGTTCTTTGGTTCACTCACATATTACTTAAATTTTCCTTTCTCTTTTACTTTAAAGTAGATATCTGGAAATCCAATTTGTTGCAAATTATAAAATTTGTTGAATTACCACAATCTCATTCACATTTACTCTCTTAATTATTACTATTAATGAACTAAAATTATACATATTTTCTGAACTATAGGTTATAATTAGTTCTGTGGTCATATTATTTTTATTATAATATTATTTTAATTAATTTACATTTGTTCCCTTTACAAAAATACTTAAAATTACTTATGGATATGAATTTAAAGATTATATTCATGTTACAAAAACAATCTAATTATTTTGAAGAACGTGAAATATATAGTGAGCACAGCTGCAGAGAACTTTCATGTATAAAGCATAAATAGTTTGTGGTGATTATATGAATGATACAGCCTTATAAATATGAAGGACAGTGGGCTTAGTATAGGGACAAAAGGATAACATTGCCTAATTTAAAAATCCTTTTAGAGTATCAGTTCTTCATTCAATCAGTTATTTTATTTTCATTAATCCATTAATTTCTAATGATATTGATATTGAAAGACAAAATTTATTCTTCCAACCATATGTATTGAATCTTATTATTTAGATAAAATTAAGTTGTTTTTTTTTTCTAGGTCTGGTCAACTGATGAAGTGAGCATATTATCAATAATAAAACAGAACAACGAATACTTACATAAAACTGAATAATGATAATAATGCATAAAATCATTGTTCTTCACATAAATTCTAGAAGACTAGTATAATAGTGGCCAAATGAAGAACCTAAAAAGCAGTCAAAACCTACTCCAAAATGACACAATATGTAAGTAAGCAGAGTCAACAGCTGAACTCATGAGTTTTGGTTTTAGAGTCTGGGTCCCTGACTTGTGTCTCTAAAAGCAAAATCTGTACCTTCCACTGCTGCCATTGAAACCAGATCAACAGGGAGACTCCATTAATGTCTACCTCTGAGTCTCCAGGGTCTAGAACCACAATCTGTGTTTGACGTATTGTTTGCCAAACCTTAGAATCCTAAGAATCTAATCTTGAATAAATGCATAAAAACACTGATGTTGTTTGAATTGGAAATCAATGAATGTTGATTTTGTGAACAATTTTTTGCTGGAGGTGTCTTTGTTTTCTTGTTTATTTTAATGATTCTTACTATACTTCAATTTTTTTCTTTTTCTTTTCTTTTTTCTTTCTTTTTCTTTCTTTCGTTCTTTTTGCCCATAAGAGAGATATATGGTGGTGCTCTACCATTCTTACCATTACTTATATTTTGCATCTAGCAGTTGTCCTGTGCTGAGTCTTTTAGGTATACTCATTCAATGAGTGCTACCAGGTTTAATTAAACCCAGCCCAACAGAGAAAGAACAGATGTGCAATTAAATCTTCATTCCACCTATACAAAGACTTATTTTAGTGTAAGTATGTTGCATGCAAATTTAAGACATATTAATAATTTAGAAAGGACTTATACGTAGACAATTCAAACTTAAGTGAGTGCCCTGTAGTCTCCTGGCAGAGTACATCACAAATTTGGGGGGAGATTTTTAAGAGATAAAGTCACCCTGAATCTAAGTATGGAGAGGATCATTGTTTGACTTCAAAATTTGTAATTTACTAATCATGTGCTTTGGATTATATTAGTTTCTGTTTTACTGGTAAAAAAGAACTCATGAGATGGCCCCTTCAGCCACAGCAATCAAAAGAAATAAAGTGACATTTAAAACAGGTCTCCACATATCTTTAATTATTTGATATTTGGTAAAGGGGGCAAAAATATAGTATGGAAGAAAGATAGCCTGTTTAACAAATGGTGTTGGACAAACTGGACTGCCATTTGTAGACAACTGAAGCTAGATACTTATCTTTCGCCCTGCACAAAAATTAAATCAAAATGGATCAAAGACCTGGATATTAAGCCTACAACTCTAAATTTATTAGAAAAAGAAGTCGGGGAAACACTACACCTTATAGGAGTTGGCCACTTCTTCCTTAATAGAACTCCTATGGCGCATGCTGTAAAATCAAAATTAAATGAATGGGATGCAATTAAACTAAA
>PVKS010004430.1:0-93423 GCA_004027875.1 Aplodontia rufa | reverse complement strand
TTTTTTTTTAGAGAGAGAGAGGGATAGAATGAGAGAAAGAGAGAATCAGTTTTATTTATTTTTTCATCTCATTTTTGTTTCTCCTGCACTTATGTATGTCCTGCTATGGTTCGAACCTGGGTCCTCATGCATGCCAAGCAAGCCTTCCAACTGCTGAGCCACTGCTCCAGCTCTTATTTTTTTGTTTCAAGACAGGGTCTTGCTAAGTTGTTGAGAGCCTCACTAAGTTACTGAGGTTGGTTTTGAATTTGCAGTCCTCCTGCCTCAGCCTCCTGAACTGCTGGGATTGCCGGTGTTCATCACCATACCCTGGCTTATTTTTCATTTTGAAACAGGTTCTTGCTAAAATTGTCCAGATTGGCCTTGAACTTGTGATCCTTTTGCCTCATTCTGCTGACTAGTTGAAATTTCAGGCACGTGCCACTGTACTTGGCTGCCATTACTTTTTCTTTTTTGTCTTTTTTTTGTTTTGGTACCAGGGATTGAACCCAGGGGCACTTAACCACTGAGCCACATCCCCAGCCCCCACCCTCTTTTTTTCCCAGAGAGAGAGGGAGAGAGAGAGGGAAAGGGAGAGAAAGAATCAGTTTTATTTATTTTGTCCTCTGGTTTTTGTTTCTCTGGCAGTTGTGTGTGTGGTGCTGGGGTTTGAACCTGGATCTTCGCACATGCCAGGCAAGCGCTCTAATCACTGAGCCCCTACTGCAGCCTCTCCCCAGCCCTTTTTCATTTTTATTTTTATTTTTTTTTTTTGAGACAGGGTCTCACTAAGTTGTTTAGGGTCTTGCTAAGTTGCTGAGGCTGACTTGCCAATATTTTGAATACTACTCCTTCTCTTTTTTCTCCTTTTCTTCTGAAACTCTAGATTAGACAAATACTACTCTTCGTCTAGTGTCTATGTTTCCTAGCTTCTCTTCCATAGTTTTTGTCTCCATGCTGCTTCCTGGATAATGTCTCATAACCACTCAGTTTACATAATTCTCAACCTATCCCCTGAGACTCTTTTATAAAATACTATCATACTGTATACAGTATGCACCATATCTTATGCACAGGAAAAGTACATAAAGTAGATGTACAACCCAGTGATTTGTCATGAACCTGTTATCAGTACAACCACCACCCAGAATAGACTATATATTATCGCCTCACAGAAGTCTACTTGAGCCAATTAGTATCTCTCCCATAGAATAACAGATAAGTATTATTTTAACTTTCTTTTTTTAAGAGAGAGATGGGCAGTAAGAGGGAGAGAGAAATAATCAGTTTTATTTAGTTTTTTTTCATGTGTCTTTCATTGCTCTGACAACTCTATTATGTATATGGTGCTGGGTTTCAAACTCATGTCCTCGCACATGCCAGGCAAGCGCCATAACCACTGAGCCACTGCTCTAGCCCTATTATTCTAATTTTTGTATAACTTTTTTCTTTTTTGGTACTGGAGATTGACTCTAGGGCCTTACACATTCTAGGCAAATGCACTACCTTTCCTTTGAGTTATACTCCTAGTCCTTTGCTTAAAATTTTTTTCTTTCTTTCTTTCTGGGTGAGAGAGAGAGAAAGAATCAGTTTTATTTAGTTTTTCATGTGATTTCCATTGGTCTGACACTTCCTTGTGTTCGTGGTGCTGGGGTTTGAACCTATGTCCTTAAGCATGCCAGACAAGTGCTGTAAGTGCTGAGCCACGCTTCCAGCCCCATAAAGTTTAAAAAATTGTTTTCCTTTCTCTTTCTTCCTTCCTTCCCTTCAGTATTTGGATTGAACCCAAGGGTGCTGTCCCACTGAGCTGTATCCCCACCCCTTTTTAAAAAATTTTAGGGCGGTGCTGGAACAGTGGCTTAGTGGTTGGTGTGCTTGCCTGGCATGTGCGGGGACGCTGGTTCAAGGCCCAGCACTACATACACAGCGAAGTGTCAGAGCAGCAGAGGCCATATGAGAAGCTGAATAAAATTGATTCTCTCTTTCTATCTCACTGTCCCTCTCTTAAAAAAAAAAATTCAGGGGGCTTGGAGCAGTGCCTCAGTAGGTAGGGAGTTTGCCTGCGATGTGTGAGAACCCGGTGACCCAGGTTCAAACTCCAGCACCACATAGACAACTAAGTGTCAAAGAAACAAAGGACAGATGAAAAAAACAAATAAAGTTGATTATCTCTTTCTCTCTCTCTCCTTAAAAAAAAAAAAAGGGACTGGAGCTGTGCTCAGCAGTTTCAGTGCATGAGTGGCATGTGTGAGGACATGGGTTCGAATCCCAGTACCATGTACACAACTAAATGCCACAAAAAACAAAATGCAATAAAGCCACATGAAAAACTAAATTAAATTGATTCTTTCTCTCTTTCTCACTGCCCTTCTCTCTCTTAAAAAAATTTAAAAATTAAAAAAATATAGAAAAAATTTTTAATTCTGAGATAGCTAAATTTTCCAGTTTGGTCTCTATCCTGCCTCAGCCTCTTGAGTTGCTGGGATTACAGGCGTGTGCCACACCCAGCTCCTCCCTCCTTTCCTCCCTTTCTTCCCTTCTTGGAATTGAATCCAGGGGCACTTTATCACCAAGCTCCATCTGCAACTCTTTTTAAAAATTTTGATTTTGAGATAGGAACTCACCAAATTGTCCATCCTAGCTGCAAACTTGTGATCCTCCTGCCTCAGCCTCCTGAGACGCTGAGATTACAGGTGTGCACCACCATGCTCTGCTTGCATTTCTTTTAAATATATGCCCAATAGTATATTAAGTGGGAAGTATCATTTTTAAATATAGATAAAATGGACCCTGGACCATTTATTGAGAAAAGTGGTTTTTTTCACATTATTTTTTTTATTGGTGCATTATAGTTGTACATATTGATGGGATTTGTTGTTACATATTCGTTCATGCACACAGTATAACAATATAATTTGGCCAGTATCACTCCCTAGCATTTCCCCCCTCCCTCCCAAGAAATGTGTTTTTCCTGTCATCCTGCACTAACAACTTTGTTATCAACTGAGTGTCCACATATATGCATGGTATATCTCTAGGTTCTATTCTATTGCACGGATCTTTTTGTCTATCTTGGAACTAATAGCAGACTCATAATTACTGTAGTTTTATGGGAAAGGTTTGATCTTCTTCAATAGTGTCTTGGTTATTTTTGGCCTTTGTATTTCCATACAAATTTTAGAATTAAACTGGGTGAAGTGGTACATGCCTGTAATCCCAGGGACTCAGGAGGCTGAAGGCAGGAGGATTGCAAGCTTGAGGTCAGCCTGGGCAATTTACTGAGACCCTGTCTCAAAAACAAACAAACAAAAAAAAACCAAAACAACAACAACAACAACAACAACAACAACAACAAAAACTACTGTAAATTTTAGATTTAACTTTTCCATAAAACCAGCTTGGATTGTATTGACTCTATAGACAATTTTTGTAGAATTGACACTTTGTTATATTGTTTTTCAACACATCAACATGGTGTATCTGCCCATGTACTTTCATTTGTTCTTAATTGTGTGTTACAGTTTTCTCTGTGAAAGCCTTGTATATCTTTCATTGTATTTTTCCTAGGTATTTGATTTTTTTTAAAAGAGATGGACAGTGAGAGAGAGAAAGAGAGAAACAATTTTTATTAGGTTTGTCATGTATCTTTCATTGCTCTGGAGACTTTGTTGTGTACATGGTCCTGGGGTTTGAACTTTCGTACTCACGTATGCTGAGCAAGCCACTGCTTCAGCCCTAGTATTTGATTTTTTTGATGGTGCTACCCAGGGCCTTGTGTATGAAAGGCAAGTGCTCTGCTACTGAGATACATCTGTAGCCCCTAGATTTACTTCTTAATTTGAGTAATTTTTGTTTTGTTTTGTTTTTGCAGTGCTGGGAATTGAACCCAGTGTCTCACACATGTTAGGCAAGTGCTGTACCACTGAGCTGCATCCCCAGCCCTGTAAATTTTATTTTAAGCAGGGTCTTGCAAAATTGCCCAGGTTACCTTTGTGTTTCTAATCCTCTTGCTTTAGCCTCCCAAGTGGATGGGAATACAGGTATGTGCTACTGCGCCTGGCAGTAGGATTTTTTTTTTTTCTATATACCTTTTATTAGGTTAAGGTAGGTTTTTGCTCTCATGAATACTAAGAGTTTTTTGGTTTTGTTTTTATAAGTTTTTGGTTCCTGTAAAAGGAGCCTATTTATTTTGTGGTATTGGAGATTGACCCCAGGGATGCTCTACCAGTGAGCTATATTCCCAGCCCTTTTTATTTCTTATTTTGAGACAGGGTCTCCCTAAGTTGCCTCAGCTGGTCTTAAACTTGTGATACTCCTGCCTTAGCTTCCTGAGTTGCTGGGGTTACAGGCATGCACGCACCACTCCTGGCCTAGGTGATTTTTTTTTTTTTTAAATAAAGAGAGAGGGACAGTAAGAGAGACAGAGAAAGAGAGAAACAACTTTATTTAGTTTTTCACATGGCCTTAGTTACTCCAACACTTGGTTGTGTACGTGGTGCTGGAGTTTGAACCTGGGTCCTCGTGCATGCCAGGTAAGTGCCGAAACCGCTGAGCCACCGCTCCAGCCCAGGTGATTTTTTAAAAAACATGTTGTATACATTTCACCCTAGTCAAGATGTAGATCATTGTCATTATAGTTAACAGTATGGAGGTTACTTAAAGAATTAAAAATAGAATTTCATGTGATCTAGCAAAACCAGTACTGAGTGTCCAAAGGATGTGAAGTCAGTATCTTAAAAACATATTTGCACACCTATGTTCATTGCAGCATTGTTTATAATAACCAAGTATGGAGCTAATCTAAGTGTGGATAAATGGATAAAGAAAATGTGATATATACATATTGACACAGTGGAGTTCAGCCTTAAAAAGAGCATGGATAAAAAAAAAAAAAGAACATGGATAAATCTGCAGAACTTTATGTTAAGTGAGATAAGTCAGGTCCAGAAAAACAAATAACATACAATCTCAGTATATGTGGAATGTAAAAAAGTTGAACTCATAGAAACAGAGTACAGTGGTGGTTACTAAAAACTAGAAATTAAGGGGTTTTGGGGAGATTTGGTTAAAGGATACAAAATTTCATTTAGGAGGAATAAGTTCAAGAGATCTATTATATATCATGGCAACTACAATTAATAACATTATGTTATACACAGTCATCCCTTGATATTCTTGGGAGGTTGGTTCAAGGACCCCCGCCCCCAGGATAACAAAATCCAAGATGCTCAAGTCCCTTATATAAAATGGCATAGTATTTTCATATAAAATGGCATAGTATTTTCATACAACCTGTATGCACGGTATTTTTATTTTATTTATTTTTATTTTTATTTTTAAAGAAAGAGGGGGCAGTGAGAGAGAGAGAAAGAGAGAAGCAATTTTTTAATTTAGTTTTTCATGTGACACTTAGTTGTGTAAGTGGTACTGGGGTTTGAACTCATGTACTCGCACATGCCAGGCAAGCACCATAACAGCTGAGCTACTGCTCCAGCCCCCACAGTATTTTTATATAAGCTGCTTTAGATCTTTTCTAGCTACTTATAATGCCCAATACAATGTAAATGCTATTTAAATAGTTGGTATACTATATTGTTTAGAGAATTATGATAAGGAGAAAAATCTGTACATGTTAAGAGCAGATGCAACTTTTTTTTTTTTTTTAAATCAGGGCTGAGAGCCCAACTCGGTCTTGCATGTACTAGGCAAGTACTCTGCCATTAAGCTAAATTCCCAGCACCCCAACCCTTTTTATATTTTATTTTTAGACAGAGTCTCACCAAGTTGCTTAGGGCCTCATTAAGTTGTTGAGGCTGACTTTGAACTTGTGGTTCTCCTGTTTCAGACTCCTGAGTTACTGGGATTACAGGTGTGTGCCACCATGCCTGATTTAGATGCAACTATTTTTTAAGAAAAATATTTTAATCCACAGTTGGTTGC
Source organism: Aplodontia rufa (assembly GCA_004027875.1). Lineage (NCBI taxonomy): Eukaryota > Metazoa > Chordata > Mammalia > Rodentia > Aplodontiidae > Aplodontia > Aplodontia rufa. The sequence continues at coordinate 87,504 of PVKS010004430.1, read as the reverse complement.
CATCTTGGATGTATTGGAATCCATGAATACAGAGGGCCAACTGTACCTGAAAATTGTTGAGCAAGACATTTTCTTTCTTTTTTTTTTTTCTTTTTAGAAGGACAGTGAGAGAGAGAGAGAGATTCAATTTTTATTGAGCTTTCTTTGCTCTGACACTTAGTTGTGTATGTGGGTGCTGGGGTTTGAACCCGTGTACTCGCACATGCCAGGCAAGCACTGTAACCACCGAGCCACTGCTCCAGCCCCCTCTTTTTTTGTTTTTTTAGTAGAGCATTAATCCCATTATCCTGGTGGCTCCAACACCATGACCTCGTTTAAATTTACCTAATTCCCAAAGGCCCTGTTTCCAAGAATCATCATGTTGGGGGTTAGGCTATAACATGAATTTTGGGAGATAACAAGCATTCAGTCCGTAGCACTCCAACCCTGCCCCAACAAATTCATGTCCTTTTGTCTGACATATGTGCAAAATATATTCATTTCATCTCAACTCCCAAGTCTAATGTTTAGTCTCATCTCAATATCTAATGCAGATATATGAGTAAGACTGGAGGTGCTATTCATCCTGAGGCAAACTTCCCCTCTAGCCATGAAACCTGTGACACTAAATAAGTCTTTGCTTCCAAAATATAATGATGGGACAGGCATGGGATAGGCATTCCCATTCCAAAAGGGAGAAATTGGTAGGAAGTGACAGGAACCGAGCAAGCTCAAAAGCTTGCAAGGTAAGCTCTGTTAGATTTTAAGGTTTAAGAATCTTTGATTGGGTACTTTGCCCTCTGGGCCCACTGGGGTGGAAGTTGCACCTCCATGGCTTTGCTGGATGGTGGTTTTGGCTTTTAAAACAAAGGTGGAGGTGAACTTGTGGGCATCAGGCCTTACCTGACCCCAATACTCCCCACCCTCAGCCTGTGCACTCTGAACCTGTGGTGGGTATGACAGCCTTGATGGTATCTGAATTATTTGTGGGGGGTGGGGTCCTTTCCTTGTCTTAGTGAAGAATAATGCATGTCCATAGCTGCATTGCTCTATGGCCAGGTCTTGCGGTATGTAGTTCCTTCTTTTCCTGTCTTCTTTGGATTAAACTGGCAGTATTTCTGCTGAGGTGACTGGTTGGTTTACACTCCTTGTGTTCTCCTTGTCAAACAGTTTTTGGACTATACTCTTATTCTGTGCAGTATGGATAAACTGAGCACTTTTCCAAAGCTTTCTCTGTCTCTCTCTCTCTTTTTTTTTGTGGTGCTGGGTATTGAACCCAGAACCTCATGAATGCTAGGTAAGTGCTCTACCACTGTTACCCCTAGTCCCCAGTTTTTTTAATCTTTAAGTTCTGAGTAGTTTTTGCTTAATAATTCCATTTTGATTCATTTCTTTCTTTTTGCATTTTACTATAAGGAGTTAAGAGAAACTAAGCTGTTTCTTCAGCACTTGCACTGCTTCTTCAACATTTGCTTAGAAATTTCTTTCTTTCTTTCTTTTTTTTTTTAAAGAGAGGGACAGTGAGAGAGACAGAGAAAGAGAGAAACAATTTTATTTAGTTTTTCACATGGCCTTAGTTGCTCCAACACTCAGTTGTGTACGCGGTACTGGGGTTTGAACCCGGGTCCTCGTGCTTGCCAAGCAAGTGCCGAAACCGCTGAGCCACCTAGAAATTTCTTTAGCTAGCTATCCAATATATTTCAGGTTCTCAGAGTTGCTCATTTTTTCCCTTTAACCTCTTTAAGCTCTTCTTTAGTCGCACTGTGTTCTTTAAAGAGTGTACATATTATTCCAATGTGAGTATCTGATAAATTCAATATTTAAAGTCCCTGTAGATGCTTTTATTGCCAATTATTGCTATTGTTTTTCTACTCATGTTGTTTAGTCTCTTAGTGTTCCTGAAAAATTTTTGATTATGTGCCTGACAGTACATTTGCAAAATTGATTATAGAAATAAAAATTTGCTCAGTACTCTCCAGGATAATTTATGTTGCTTTGTCAGGGACATTAGCACTCTAAGATCATTTGACCTGATTGCAGAGGCTTCGATGATTAGAAGCTAGGTCTACCCAGTTTCTTCTTAAGAAATAGCTTTTCAGGTCCTAGCCGAAGTGAATGGTGGTCATCAGGGTCTCTCACCCTTCTAAGGCTCCCTGTCACTTTGGCCTCTCTAAGCACCAGAACTGCTGGTGGACTTCCCAGATGCCTCTCAGAAATTGGCCTCCAGGAGAAGGAAAGACTTTGGGTGTCAGGTGCATGGCCATGATCTTTGTTCCTAGCCTTATCACCAGTGTGTCCCAGCACTGTGTTCTCCACTGTCATTGCCTCTAAAGCCTTCAAACTGATAAAAAAAAAAAAATTTTTTTTCCAGTTCTTAGGTAAAAGCCCAAGGCCTAGCACATGCTAGGCAAATGCTCTACCACTGAGCTATATCCCCACCCCACACTGATATTTTTTTTTAATAAAAGTCACAGTGTCAATATTGTGTGCCATCCAGTGTACCTTGAGTCTGTCTTCTTGAAAATAATCTACGAAATGCTCAAAATATGGAATGCTTCACAAATTTGCATGTCATCTTTATGCAGGGGCCATGCTAACTTTCTCTGTATAGTTCCAATTTTAGCATATGTGCTGCTGAAGGGAGCATCTCACTCTGATTTTTTTTTCTTTCTTTTCAGGGCTGAGGATCGAACTTGGGGTCTTGTGCGTGCTAGGCAAGCGCTCTGCCACTGAGCTAAATCCCCAACCCCTCACTCTGATTTTTTAAAAATTATTTTCTCCTGTTTTATTGATGTCCTTTAAATTGATTAGGATATAGTGTTTTTGTTTTTGGTTTTTTTTTTTTTTAGAGAGAGAGATAGTGAGAGAGAGAGAGAAAGAGAGAATCAATTTTATTTAGTTTTCATTTGGCTTTCGTTGCTTTGACACCTCATTGTGTACGTGGTGCTGGGGTTTGAACCCACAGACTCGCACATGCAAGGCAAATGCCGTAACTGCTGAGCCACGGCTCCAGCCCCTAGGATGTAGTTCTTCCTAATACTTTTTGTTTTGGTACCAGGGGTGCTTAACCACTGAGGAACATTCCCAGCATTTTTTATTTTTTATTTTGAGACAGGGTCTTGCTAAGTTGCTTAGGACCTCATGAAGTTACTGAAACTGGCCTTGAACATGTGATCCTCCTTCCTCAGCCTACCTAGTTGCTGGGATTACAGGTGTATACCACTGTGTGTCCTCCCTTCCTAATGCCTTTTTTTTTTTTTTAAGAGAAAGAGAGTGAAAGAGAGAGTCAATTTTTATTTATTTTTCTTCTGGTTTTTGTTTTTCTGACACTTAGCTGTGTATGTGGTGCTTGTGTTTGAACCCAGGCCCTTGCACATACCAGGCAAGTGCTCTACTGCTGAGCCACCTCTACAGTCCCCTTCTAACGCTTTTTTTTTTTTAAGAGGGAATAAACTTTTTTAAAAATCAACTTTATTTTATCTTCTATTTTCTTAGAGAGGGACAGTGAGAGAGAAAGAATCAATTTTATTTAGTTTTTTTTTTTTTTAAGAGAGAGGGACAGTGTGAGAGAGAGAATCAATTTTATTTAGTTTTTCATGTGGCTTTTGTTGCTCTGACACCCAGTTATGTACTTGGTGCTGGTGTTTGAACCCGCATACTCGTGCATGCTGGGCAAGCGCCGTAACCGCTGAGCCACCACTTCAGCCCCAATTTTATTTAGCTTTTCATGTGGCTTTCATTGCTCTGAAACTTCATTGTGTATGTTGTGCTTGGGTTCGAATTTGCATCCTGTGCATACCAGGCAAGGACCATAACCACTGAGCCACCATTCCAACCCCAGAGAATCAACTTTATTTAGTTTTTCTTCTGACCTCCTCTCCAGCCTTTTTCTTTTTATTTTTTAAGAAAGAGGGGACAGTGAGAGAGGGAGAGAGAGAGAGAAAGAGAGAAGCAATTTTTTATTTAGTCTTTCATGTGGCTTTCGTTGCTCCGAGACTTTGTTGTGTATGTGGTGCTGGGTTTCGAACTCCAGTACTCACACATGCCAGGCAAGTGCCATAACTGAGTCATCACTCCAGCCCCTCAAGCCCCTTTCTAATGCTTTTATATTTTATTTTGGAAAATTTCAAATAAGCACAAAAGCAGTGAGAACAATGTAATAACTATGTATCTATCATTTGCTTTCATAGTTACCAGTATTCTGACACTATTGTTCCGTATACCTCCTATACCCTACCCTCCACCTCCCAGCCCCACTGGATTAGAATTATTTTTCAGCAGTGCTGGGGATTAAACTCAGGGTTTAGTGCATGCTAGGCATGTGTTCTACTACTGAGCTATAGCCCCAGGCCCCTTTTTCTGGATTATTTTAAAGCTAATTCCAGACATTAAAAGAATTTCTCCTTAACTGTTAGCTTTCTTTGTTAAAATGATTAGGCCTTTGGTGGCTGTAGCTGTGGCTCAGCAGTTAGAGCGCTTGTCTGGCATGCACGAGAACCCAGGTTCAAACTCCAGCATCAAATAAAGGCACTTTCTCATTCTCTCTACCTCTCTAAAGGAAAAAAAAAAAAAAAATGAGGCCTTTAAGCTGGGTGTGGTGGCAAATGCCTATAACCCCAGCTGCTCAGGAGATGAGGCAGGAGGATTGCAAGTTCAAAGCCAGCCTCAGCAATTTAATGAGGCCCTAAGCAACACTGAGACCCTGTCTTAAAATTAAAAAAATAAAATAAAATAAAAAGAGCTGGGGATGTGGCTCAATGGTCAGGCACTTCTGGGTTCAACCTCTGGTACCAAAAACAAAACAAAGCAAACAAAAAAAAGAGGCCTTTTAAAAGAAATGTAACCATCATACCAGTAACACATTTGGCACAATTAACAGTAACTTTGTAGCTTTTAATTCTAGTCTGTGTTTACTTGATTCCACTGGCTTTCAGAATGCCTTTTCATAGGTGCTTTGTTAGAGTCAGAATCCAAAGTTATTTTATTAACTAATTTATTTTTGCAGTGCTGGAGATTGAATCCAGAGCCTTGCACATGCTGGGTGTGTGCTCTAAGCTATACCTTCAGCCTTAGGTTACTATTTTTTTTTTTAAGAGAGAGGGAGAGAGAGAGAGAGAGAGAGAGAGAGAGAGAGAAAGAGTTAATCAACTTTAGTTTTTCATCTGGCCTTTGTTTCTCCGACACTTAGTACTGGGGTTTGAACCTGAGTCCTTGTGCATGCCAGGCAAGCGCCCCAACTGCTGAGCCACTGCTCCAGACCCAGGTTACCATTTTTAAAGTCAACTGTGCTTATAACATTTTCCCTTTTTATTCTTTTTTTCCTTTTTATATATCTTTTTCTTTTTCCTCAATTAGTCTTGCTGGAGGTCTCTCAGCTTTGAATTTACCTTCTCTATTATTTTTTGTGACTGTAGTTCATGGTTGTAGTTCTTCCTTGACTTTTGGGTTTTCTGTATTTCTTTCTTTCTTTTTTAAGTGCTGGGGATTGAACCCAGGGGTGCTCTACTTTTAAGTCACAACCCACCCCTAGCCCTTTTAATTTTTTTATTTTAAGAAAGGGTCTTCTTGAATTTCAAGTGGCGGTTGAAAGATTGAAAAAAAGAAGTGGCTGAACTTTAATTTGTGATCCTTTTGCCTTAGTCTCTCAAGTAGCTGGGATTGCAGGTGTGCTCCACTGAGCTCTGATGTATTACTTTCATTTTTATCTTCTTTAGTTTAATACTATTTATTTATTTATGATACTGGGGATTGAGCTCAGGAATGCTTTACCACTGACCTGCACCCCCAGCCCTTTTTATTTTTTATTTTTATTTTTTTTCAGGGCTGAGGACCGAACTCAGGGCCTTGCACATGCTAGGCAATCGCTCTGCCACTGAGCTAAATCCCCAACCCCTTTATTTAAAAAAAAAATTTAAAATTTCTTTATTATTTTTTATATTTTTTATTTTTGAGACTGGTTCTTGCTAAGTTGTATAGGGCCTTGCTAAGTTGCTGAGGCTAACTTTGAACTTGGGATTCTCCAGTCACTAAGATTCCTAGCAAATCTCATTTATTTTTAACCTTCTTTTCTGATAAATTCTAATAAAGATATAAATTTCCCTCCAAGAGCTACTTAAGCTCTATTTCATGACTTTTCACCTGTAGTAGTATTTTATCATTGTTCAAATATATAGATTTTGTTAATTTTTTTCATAATTTCTTGTTCAACGCATTATGGTTTACAGGTTTTTTTTTTAATTTTGTTTTTTTTGAATCATGTTAATTAGTATCCTTAAGAATGAGTTGTAAAAAAAAAAAACAAACAAGAATGAGTTGTTTATGTGGTTTTGTTTTTGGTACCAGGGATTGGACCTGTAAATGCTTAACCACTGAGCAACATCCTCGTTCCTTTTTATTTCACATTTTGAGACAGGGTCTCACTAAGTTGCTTAGGGCCTTGCTAAATAGCTGAGGCTGGCCTCAAATTTGAGATCCTCCTGTCTCAGCTTCCCCAGTCCCTGGGATTATAGGCACGTGGGCCACCACGCCCAGCCTTTGTTTTGTATTCTGAGTACTTCTTTTGTTTTTAACTTTGTGACAATATAGTCTTCTGTTATTAGTTTGTAACCGTACTCTATGTGGTCAGAGAAGATATTTTGTGTATCTGTCTTTTGAAATCTACTGAGATTTGTTTTGTGGCCTCATATGTGGTGTGTCCTGGAGACTGTCCCTGGAAGCACCTGAGAAGAATGTGTGGCATTGCAGTCTGAGATCTGGTATGTGTGATAGCCATCTTTTGGAGGCAGTAAAAACTACCAGTATGTGATAACTTTTGTACATGCTGTGTGTGTGTGTGTGTGTGTGTGTGTACCCTAAGGTGGCATGTTTGTTCCTGGTGTGTAAGTGGGGTTCAAGTGTGTCTCATGAGCTTCCTTCTTTACAGTGCACCCATGCATTTGGAGCCACCGGAGCAGCTGGGCTCGGCGCTGAGGTTTCGGTCTAGCTTTGACAGCGACCCCATGTCAGGGTAAATAAAGCTGTGGTGCAGTTTCCTGGTGGAGGTGACAAGTGGGCTTGGGTGAGACCTGTGGGGCCTGGGATGGTGCAGAATCAATGGGCGGGGGGGAGGCGGGCAGGGAAGTTGTTACCATCTCTGACCACTAGGACCTTTAACTTTATTCCTTTCCTTTTTTTTTTTTTTTTTTTTTGGTACCGGGGATTGAACCCAGGGGCACTTCTCCACTGAGCCACATCCTGAACTCCCCCCATACCCTGTCTTTCTTTATTATTTTTTATTTTGAGACAGGGTTTTGCTAAATTGCTTAAGGGCCTTGGTAAGTTGCTGATGTGGGCTTTTGAACTCTTGATCCTCCTGCCTCAGCCTCTTGAGTCACCAGGGTTACAGGCATGTGCTACTGTGTCCAGCCATCAGGATCTTTAACCCTCATGTTGGAGAGTTATGTCTTTCTTAGTGTGCTGGTGTGGGGGGAAACTGTGAGTTGGGGGTTGACAAGTGAAGGATCAGGGATGGGGTCCATTTTGACCTAGGTAAAAGGGTGGAGCAGCAGTGAATGATGGGTTTAGGCAATAGGGGAGAGAGTGACAGGTGGTGAGGACTACAATGAGGAGTGTGAGGTGATGGTGATGGTGATGGGGGCAGTGGTGACCAAATAAGGTGATGAGGTAATGATTGCTGTGGTGATAATGATGGGGGCAACGGTAGTGGCAGTGAGTTTGGTGATGGGGTGATAATCGTGGGGCAGAGGTGCTGTGAGAGCACACGCCACAGATGCTGTGTTGCTGTGTCAGTTTTTTTTTTTTTTTTAATATTTTTGGTACCAGGAATTGAATTCAGAGGGGGCTTAACCACTGAGCCACATCCCCAGCCCTCTTTATTTATTTAATTTAATTTAATTTTAGTTTCTATTTTGAAATAGGGTCTTGCTAAGTTACTTAGATCCTCACTATGCTACTGAGGCTTGCTCTGGACTTGCAATCCTCCTGCCTTAGCCTCCCTAGTTGATGGGATTACAGGCATGGCGTGGATGCTCTGTCAGGGCTTATGGATCATAGTTACTGTGTTGCGATCCTCATTTCAAGGCACCTAGAAGCAACTCTGTACCCCAAACTCCAGGCCCCTTGGACAGGTTATTACCCTGTCTTGTTACCACCATGACAGGTGTTGAGATGCAGTTTGTGTGGGTAGAGTGGACATGTAGTCACATGTGTGTACATTGTCCTGACTGGGGCCTGTTTCATGAACTGTCTGTCTCCTGCCCTAGTGTGTCATAAATTCCTTTCAGCAAAAGGGCCACCCAGGCCTGGTTGCCCTTTTGTTTTTTGTTTTGTTTTGTAGTGCTGGGGACTGGTTACCTTTTTGGAAGGAACAACCTTGGGCCCCAGAGCTATATATGGGATTTGGGATCTCATCCTGCCATGCCCTGGGCACCTGGGTAGTTGTGGGGCCTCACCAGTGTAGTGGAATCATAGCAGGGCTCCTGTGAGTACAGAGAGGGAAGAAGTATGCCCCCTCAGCACCTGGGGGTGGATGGAGACTGAGACCTCAGTGGGCTCCTCCACATCCAAGGAGGGCCCCTCCTGTATGGGAGCCTAGGAACATGAGCTTTCTGGTAGCCACATAGGATATTCTGACACCCAGCTAGTGTAGACCTTGGGGCAGCCAAGTGTGAGCCTCATCCTTAGGATAGTGGGTACTACAGAAGGTGTGTGCCTCCCTGGGGTTTGTGTGGTACATTTTAAGAGGAAAACCACTCTGGGTGCTCTGAAAAGGATGAAAAGAGCAGATGGGGTGGGTATGGGAGACAGCCAGTGGACGTAACTGTGGCCTGCTGGCCAGAGGTGTTGGAGGTCAGAGGGAGACAGGACTTGAGAGGGGGTGGGAGAATAGAGTCTGGCATTTAGGAGCTGCCAGTCAGCCAGACGCAGGAGGGTGGGGAGACATAGGGGCTGTGGTGGAGACATGAGCTGTGAAAGTAGAGAGAGGAGATGACACAGAACAAGGTTTCAAGGAGTCTTCGAAGAGTAGCTTCCTGAGGCTTGCTGTAGCAAGGAGGTGACTGAGGTTGGCTTGGGAGCACCTTTCCCTCTTTGAGGTGTGTATGTGGGACTGCATCTGTCAGCTCTGCCACATGCCATGGCTTATGTAGCACTGGGCTTAGTGTGCACTCTGTTCATGATGAACTCTACAACCTCCCACCCACTAGAAGTGCAGATAACTAGATCCATGTACCCTCTTCCACACCATGCCCCATCCCTTGTCTTTTTGCTTTGTTCTTCTGAGCCTCAGTGTTATTATACAAAGAACCTGCTTTGTCAAGGTTTAGTGGCCTGAGAAGCAGGTGCTGGGAGGCAGGTAGGACAAGGTCATCAATTATTTTTTCTTTTGTTTTGTTACTGGGAATCGAACCCAAGGGCAGTTAACTACTGAGCCACATCCCCAGCTCTTTGTGTTTTTTTTTTTTTTTTTTTAGACAGGGTCTCGCAAAATTACTTAGGGCTTCACTAAGTTGCTGAGGCTGACAGCAAACTTATGATCCTCCTGACTCAGCTTCCCAAGTCACTGGGATTACGGGCGTGTGCCACCATATCCAGCTATCAATGATACTTTGTGAACACCCTCAGATGGTTGCCTGTATGGGCATCAAGGAGACACCCTTTCTGCTGGGCATTTGTGTGCTACCTCTGTGGCTGAGGGCACTAACTACAGGGGGTTGATTCCTCAGTGGAAGTCCAGCTCCTGCTGCCCCAGCTATGGCCTGGAGCTCAGGAGATGCTTGGAAGAGGAAAGACCTTGTGGGCCAGGGGTCTTCACCAGCTCTGCCCCCATTTTTCACAACCAGCTCTCTTCCTTTTCTCATTCTTGAACCCTTACCTTTGGCTTTCACCTTCTGGGCTACTCCTTGGGTTCCCTAAGAATGAGGCACCAGCTCAGAGCACAGGGATCTGGAAGAGCCCATGCCTGCCTACCTGGCCTCAAAACACCACACCCACACCACACCCTGCATGGGTATTGTCCTCCCTCAAAGTGGATCTTGGGTTTCCCACAGTGTGACCATGTGGCCTGTTGGCTCAGGGTCAGCCCAGGTCTTCTCTCCCCTGCTTTGAAAGCAGATGACTCTTCCCTGCCCTCTTGAATAGTTGGTGGCCTGTGTCCATTTGGTTTGTTTCCTCTGCAGATATTCCTTGTCCTGATTTCGTAGTTCTATCCCAGCTCCTTGCCATTCACAGGATTGCTGGATATGACTGGTGTGTTTTTAAGCACCAGAGTGGTAGAACCTCTGGTCACAGGCCCCAGACCAGTTGCTATTGACTTTCTTTCCTGACTCTGCTGTGACAATGCACTGGAAAGATGGGTCCATGAGCTTGGTGAACTTGAGCTTCCTCCCTGTCCTTCAAGTGTTCTTTCTATGGTCTCAGGCCCACTCAGTGTGTTACAGCCTGTTTGGTATCTTGCGTGTATCATGGGTTGTCTGGGGTCTAGACACAGCTTTTTCAGTTTGAACACTGGGCATCTTCCACCTCCTGGAGGCTCTCAGGTTCCAATCCTTCATGGGCTTCAGTCCACTAGCTTTCTGTACCCTCCTGCCTGGGTTGACTCTGCTTTCTGATCTTGATCTTCAGACTCCTTGATCTTGGCTTGCCCCCATTTTTGGGAGGCCCCTTCCTTCCTGTTGAAGGTGTGGTTCCATTAGTACCGAAACCTGGTGTGGCTATGGTTTTCTGCCACATTCTGCAATGAACTTTGTAGGTCTAACAAGGAGTATTATTTTAATTTTTAATTTAAAAATTGAAACTTACTTTGTTGTAAGTTTTATTATCTAGTTAGACAAACTCAGATTTTTTTCTTGTCACCTATAATATACATACAGAAAAGTACCGATATACACACAATTTAACAAGTACTTATAAAGCAAATCACTGTTTCCAAAAGCTAGAGGAGGAGCTGGGGATTTAGCTCAGTGGCAGAGTGCTTGCCTAGCATGCACAAGGCCCCGAGTTCGGTCCTCAGCCCTAAAACAAAACAAAACAAAACAAAACAAAAAATAAAACAAAACAACAAAACCCAAAAGCTAGAGGAATCATAGCAGGCATTTGAGCAGGGGGTGACATGATCATACCTGGTAGGGTGGGGCAGTGGGTGGCTGCTGCCTTTTAGTAAAGATGGATAGAGTATTGGAGAGTGTGCTGGTAGAAGAGGAGAAGCAAAGGGGATCTGTGGAAGTATCTCATATGTCAGCCAGGGCCCTAGGGTTGTGCTTGGGTGTAGGTGAATGAAGGTGCTCATCTAGGAGAGGGGCTGCAACAGCATGGGTGCTGGGGTGGTGGGGAGCTAGAGGTGAGTTTGAGTATGGATCAGGCATACTGAGGCTGGGGAATCTCTCAGATTCCCCAGTGGAGCTGTTCTGGGCAGTAGACAGGTAAGGCAAGTGAGGATCTTCTCCTCCCCCTTGGGTCCCCCCTGGCTGTTGGCACAGCTGGGCTCTCTTGCTGGCAACTGGGACATGACTGTGTCTTTAAGAGGGTGGCTCTTGTGGCTGTCCTTCCTACTGTTGCCGTGACGTCATGGACGGGAAGGACTGAGGAGGTGATTTGGTTTTCTTTTCCTTGAAAGGGGAGGAGATAGAAACCGAGTGGCCCCTCTTGTAAAGGGGAAATTCCAGACATGCAAGAGGCCCCTGAGTGAAGGCGGAGGCTAACATGGGGTGAGCTTGGATGCCATTCTTTGGAGACTGAAACAGGAAATAGAACTTGCACTAGAACTGACACTGGCTCTGCCAGGGCATGTCATTGGTTGTGTGTGAATGTGTGTTCCTGTATTCCTGCCTCTACATGGGAAGGGAGGTCTGATGATGGTCCTGTCTTGAGGGCTTGTCCTGGCCACATGGTGGTGATGGCTTCTGTCCTGGGAGCTTGGCTGGGTGCTTTTTTTTTAGAGAAAGGGAGAGAGAAAAAGAGATAATCAATTTTACTTAGTTATTCACGTGATTTTTGTCACTCTGACACTTAGTTGTGTAGGTGGTGCTGGGGTACGATATTGTGCCCTGGGGCATGCCAGGCAAGGGCCATAACTGCTGAGCCACCGCTCCAGCCCCAGCTGGGTGCTTTTAAGCCTGGAGTATGAAGGACCTGTCCTTACTGAGATTGTGTTGCCTCTCTGAGTTGTGAGCTGGAAGCCCACTATGGGGTGGGGTAGGACCTGTACCCACCCTGGCCTGCAAGGAGTACATGCCCTGTAGCTAACAAAGCTACGTTGAATGTGTCAGGTGCATTTGACTTTTTTTTTTTGTTTTGTTTTGATTTGTTTTTCTTAGTACCAGTGATTGAACCCAACCCAGTGGTGCTTAACCACTGAGCCACATCCGTAGCCCTTTTTTATTTTTATTTTGAGACAGGGTCTGAGTTGCTTAGTCCTCATGAAGTTGCTGAGGCTGGCTTTGAACATGCAATCTTCCCACTTAGCCTCCTGAGCTGCTGGGATTACAGGTGTGCACCACCATGCCCGGCAGCATTTGCCTTTTATAAGAATTCAGTGTGGCCCCTGGGAACATGGTGGATAGTAAGGGGCCCTGTCTGTCTCTGGAAGTCTGTTTTGGTGAACTTCTTGCCACAGTGCTTGACTTGTGGAATGTTCCTATAGCCATCTGCTTTGTGGTTAGTGGGGAATGGATGAGGTGTGTGTGCAGGGGGTTTGAACTCCCTCCCATACTCCTGAGGGAGGGACACACCCTGGGTAGAAGCTTCATAGAGACTCACAAATAACCCTGTTTTACATGCAGGAAAACTGATGCCAGGACAGGTTCCAATTGCACACTGGGAAGTTGCTGCATCTGTGTTGTTCAGGGTCATTTTCAGCAAGGGAATGTGCCTAGGAGCAGGGGAGGTAGGACCGCTGGCTGGGGAGGGCAGGGGCCTGGGGTCATGATCTGTTCTTTGGCAGGTTTGGAGCCACCGTAGCCATTGGCCTCACCATCTTTGTGCTCTCGGTTGTCACCATCATCATCTGTTTCACCTGCTCCTGCTGCTGTTTGTACAAGATGTGTCGCCGGCCCCGTCGTAAGTGCACTCCCCCCCGCCCAAAACAGGGAGCTCCCTCATGTGCAGGTCCAGACCCCTGGATAGCTGACCAGAGCCCTGCTTTGGCCAGGCTGGAGGGATGAGGGGCAAGAGGGGCCTTAAGACCTGGGGAGCTGCAGCATCTTGACTGGGATTCTCTTTGCAGCGGTTGTGACTACCACCACTGCCACCACTGTGGTGCATGCCCCTTACCCTCAGCCTCCAAGTGTGCCCCCCAGCTACCCTGGACCAACGTACCAGGGCTACCATCCCATGCCCCCACAGCCAGGGATGCCAGCAGCACCCTACCCGACGCAGTACCCACCACCCTACCCGGCACAGCCCATGGGGCCACCAGCCTACCACGAGACCTTGTCTGGTGAGTACCACTGCACATTGTGACCCTGTCTGACCCCCCAATTCACACCTCTGCCCCCTACTTGGCATCCTGGGGTATGTTATTGAATAGGATTCCATCTCTTTCTGCTAGCCTGCCTACTGTCACTACAGCCCACTGTGCCACAGTCTCAACCAGCGTCCTCTTTACTTTCAGGAGGTGCAGCCGTGCCATACCCTGCCAGCCAGCCACCTTACAACCCGGCCTACATGGATCCCCCGAAGGCAGCTCCCTGAGTGTTCCCCTGCCTCTGTGGCAGCCACTTATGTCATGTGTGAGTGGTATGCAGGCACAGTTCTTTACTGCCCTGTGTGTGGTGTGTGTGTCCTGTGTAGACACGTGGCTTTCTCTGATATTGACCAGGTAGGGAACAATCCTTGCCAGAGTAGGCTGGGACCGAACTTTTTCTTTCTCACTTGAAATCATGCTTTCTGAAATCTCAAGCACATTTGAAGAATGGGGTGGGAGGTCTTTTCTAGCTCGCTACAGGGTTACCAGGTGCAACTTGTCACATTAGAATTGCAATTTTTATGGGCACCGTGGCCATGTGTCCTGGTTTTAGGAGTGGCCAACTACTGCTCAAAGTCATGTCTTGTTCCCAGGGTTCAGGGTGCCCTTTGCAGAGCTGGAGTTCTTAAGCAGGCAAGTAGACAAAGTGTGGGATCTGGCTGAGGCGCTGCACTTTGGGTAAACGTTGTTACTCTCAGGAGTGGGGGTTGGTCAGCTCCTGATGTCAGCGTACTTCAGGCACAGTCCCACCCACTTGACAGCTCTTTGTGCTGTCAACCTTCCTGGAGGGCCATAGCCACTCATGATTCCCACTGCCCACAGGGAAGCTTTCCTGCCCTTGATGCCTGGCTCCTACCACAGGTGGGCAGGGGGGCCTGTCCACCAACACACTCAGGTCTCCTCCCTCCAGTGATTTTTACTTTTAGCCAAACATTTTGCCTGTTTTCTGTTTTAAAATGTGTGATAGTTGATGTGAGGCTGGAAAGTATGGAGACAACTTGACCTCTGATACTCAGTTTCCCCTGATACCAGCCTCACTTGTGTATTCTAGTCCACAGATGTCCTGGCAGCAGGGACACTAGGGCCAAAAGGCCATCTGGACCAAAGGTAGGGGTGGGGGGCCTGGGTGGCAGTTCTAGCCCAGACACAAATACCTTGGTATTCCCTGCCCCTGTTAATGTTTGACCAGCTCTGTTTTAGCTTTGAATCTGTTGATGTGTTTCTGAGAGTCTAGGTTCTGCACCCTTGTTTATAATAAAAGCAAATATTTGGAGCCACTGCCTCCTTTCTTCAGAGCCTTGGTTACTGGGATTGGGTCTTAGGCTTAGTACTTATACTGTTTCCATTCACCATTTGGATTTCTGTGTTTTCCCTACTTTTATTGGGCTCAGAAGTTTGTTCATTCTGCAAGGAGAGTGAGGAAAAAGGACCCAGCTCCCCAGACCCTTCAGTATAGGGAGAGGCCCCGGCTGCCAAGGATAGGAGGCAAGGGACTACTCAGTGTTTGGGGGGTCTTTATTAGTCAGATTTTCCTTGTTGGTCTACAGCCCAGGAATGGCCAGGGAGAGTCCATATAGTGTGGCAACTGCCAAGGTCAGGAAGGCCAGCAGGCTCAGTGGGGCCAGCAACCCATCCAGGGGTGGGGCTCCAGGGACCTTTGTTGAAGTGACAGCCTTGGGTCTTCTGCTTCCATCAAGGATGAGACTAGCATTCCTGGTAGCGGACAGGGGTGCAGTGGCTGTGACTGCAGACGGCTTTAAGTTAGTCCCAGAAGAGGCTGTGACCCCATACATGGGCCTGATGGTGTTGAAGGGCCTGGCGTGAGTATCTACATACTGCAGCAGGGCCTTTGGCCTCCACTGACAGATACTAAGCAGAGCTAGGACATCACCCTCAGCCGTGTGTGAGTCCACTGGGGCCTGCCCATAGAGGCGAGCGTAGATACTGCCCAGGCTGTAGCTCTTCCTTGGGCCATGCTCTGAGGGTGAGCTAGGTTGTTCTAATGCCTTCAGGGCAGCAATGCTGTCCACACAGAAAGCACCATCCAAAATACTGGCAAGACCCAGCATAGCCAGCTCTGCCTGGAGAAGGGGGAAGTCGTAGCGGTCACCGTTGTGTGCCACCAGGCACCAAGGCTGTGGCTGGCGCTGCAGAAAGGCTAGAAGCAGGTTGGCCAGGTTGTTATCGAAGCATTGACGCCCATGCGCTGCCAGCACAGCTGTGCTCAGACCTGTGATCTCGCTGGCTGCAGGGCTACAGGCCTTCCCAGGAGCCACGCACAAGGAGAGCTTGTCTGCCACACGGGGTGGCAGGGGTACTGTGGATGATGGCCCCTGAGAGATGAGGGTGCTCTCCAGGGTACATCTGTGGACTGCCAGCAGGCACAGCTCCGTGACCTTGGGTTGGGAGAAGGGCAGGCCAGTGGCCTCCAGGTCCAAGAAGATGAGGGTCTGCATGGGACCAGGAGGTGGGGCCTGCGAGCCCATGCTGGGGTAGGTACCTGCTGCTGAGCCTGGGAAGGAGCATGGGGTTGGGGATGGGGCATGTGAGTGCCAGGGGAAGTGGGCAGAGTCTGGGGGCAAGGGTAGGGGAAGGGGAGTGGGCAGCAGTATGTTGCAGGCTTTCCCTGCATAGACAGGCACTGTCTGGGAGTTCTAGAGCCCATTTTCAGGGCAGGAAGTTGGAAAGGGTGGGGTAGCTTCCTTAGAGGGAAGACCATACTCTGCTGTCCTTTTGGGAGAGTGTTTCCTCTTCCTCACATGGGTTTGCCCCCACCCCTAGTGCCCACCTAGTCCAGGGTGGGGGAAACTCATGGCATTCCCTTGGGGGTCCACACTTACCGCAGTAGGCAGGCAGCAGTGACTAGGGAGGGCCAGGCCGTGCACACTCTTGCTGGTCTCGCTGTTGGCAGCAGTGGCGGGAAGTGAAGCTGTGTTTGGGCCCGCCCATGAGCCTGCCTCGTGAGCAAGGCCCGCCCTGCTCATCAGCTTGCCTAGTCTGTCCCTCCCTCCCCAGGCATCCCAAAAGGCTCTCAGATGCACGGCTGTGGACCTGCTGGCTGACACCATGCACTGGGGCCCTCAGGCTGCTGAGGGCCCACTAGGAGAAATGGTGTTGCAGTTATCTCCAGGTGCCAGGCTAGTTCCAGGTCTCAAGTGATACTGTGAGCCCCTGCCATGGCCCTTTAGTGACTAATCCTTGGCCCAGTTTCCCGGGTTTAGCGCTGGCCTATGGCAGCTCCCTTTACGCCACACAATGGTTTCTCCCCATGGCCCCAGCCCAAAGCAATGACTCAGGACAATTCCACAGGCAGGCCAGGGTTTTCTTCAAGGCAGATTAGTTACCATGGGGACCGTCTCAGTTCCAGCCAGGGAGATTGGGGGAGGCACCTAGCCTCCCTGAGTCCCAGTCCTGTTCCTTCCCTCCCACTCAGCCAAACAGATCAGACTGGGGAAACAGTGCTTTCTCAGCAGAACTGCCAGTCATTGCTTTTAATCAGTGGATGAGGTGAGGAAAGCAGCAGTGCTGGTGCCCCCTTGTGGCAGGATGCTCAGGGCCTCAGCCACAGTCCATTTCAGGGTCCTCCATGTCTGTTTCCGTGGCACAGAGGTCATCCAGGGCTGCCTCTGAGCCAAAAGGAAGAGGGATGGTTCAGTGGTGAAAGCCTGAAGGTGATGGGGCCTAGGGAGGTCCTACCTATCCTCCCCCAGAGCCTACAGGAACTAACCAGTCCCTTCCACACCCAGGCCCTGCTCCCTCAGCTACTACAGCTATTACATGTAAACTGATAACAAAGGCAATTCAAAACAGGAATATTTCTGGAAAAACCACGGCTGTCAGGCCAACTCAACAGATAGGAGCAAACGGCAGCCGGGTATACTCAGAGAAGAACCACAGCATGAAGATAATGTCCCCAGTGCCAGAAAAGGTTGTGGCAGGAGGTAGCCTACAGAATAGGAGTTTGACTTGCTCAGGGAGAACCCACATGGGCTGGGGCAGGAAGGGGCTTCTTAGTGGCTTACCTTCACAGTCAGTCACATCAGGAAGCCCTCGAATCAGCATGCTGACCCCTGGCATCACCTGGTCATACTGATGCAGGACTTCCACACAGTGCACAGTAAAGAGCTTGTCCTTCTGTGACAGACTGTGTAGGAGCAGGACCGTGTCCCGCAAACACCGCATTGTCCGCTTCTGCTGGTCAGTCTTTGGGAGTCCCCCTGTTCTTCGTATAGTCAGCCACTGTCTGTGCAGCATCACTGTGAGAGCTCTAACCACCTAGGGTGAAAGAGTGTGCAGACCAAAATCTTCCACCTTCCTGCGCCCTAACACTCTGTTTAGCCTAACTGCCCCAGGGGAGCAGGGTTCTGAGTGGGACTTGGGGACCTTTCCCCCCAGAGCTGTCATGCTGTTGGCACTGGATACTCACCTCTACATTGCACTGGCAGTCAGAGCCAGTGACTTGGGGTGAAGAGCTCTGCACACCCAGTTTGGTCAGGAACCACACCACCTGGAATAAAAGATTCTGATCCATCATGACAGAATAAGACCCTGTCTCTGCAAGGACTTTCTCTGGCATCTCCTAGAAGAGCTCTAGCTGCTTCAGCAACTGCTTATCTGTACAAATGGGGTCCAAGAAGTAGTGGTGTGAGGCTTTCTAGGCCAGATTCAGGACTAGAGCCTGAATCTCACCAATAACCCACCTGCCCCGAGACTCACCTCTAGCCACCAGGCCCCAAATCCAGGAGAGAATCTCTTATCAGGCAACTCTACTAATCTCAGGACAAACGGGCCCACCTGTATTGCATCTGTGTGGGAAGCCCCAAACTGAATTGCTTGATAAATTACAAGCTGCCTGATCAACTCTTGTTAATTATAGTCCCCTTTCTCTCCAGAGAGGGGAGGAGACTGAGGGCTCTTAGGGCTGGGTGGTGAGCAGTCTCCAAGAAGGTCCGTTTTTACCTCTTGTTCCAGCTGGAGCCACTGTGTCTCTGAGGCCTCTTTGTCAGGCCTTGATGTGATGTACATGTACAGCAGCAGGAGGAGGCAGCCTTCTGAAAAAGATAACCCCCATCTCAGAGTCCCCTTTTTGCAGAAGCCCTAAGGAGGCCCCTATCCTTGCATCAACCCCTCCCTCCCTCTACAGGAGTAGAAGCCCACCTTTACCAGAGTGAGAACAGAGATGAGGTGCAAGGCTGTCATGGTCCATCAGGAGGGAGAGCAGCTGGACAGCCAGAAGCACACAAGGCAGGTGTGTCTCTGGGCTGAGGCACTGTGGCAGCACTGGCAACACACACTGGAACCTGAAAAATGGGCCCAAAGAAATGACACTACCCAAGAGATTAGGTTCGGCCATACCTAGGTTCAAACATTGGCCCCCATCCCCTGCATTGCCTTCTTGCTCTGTCTCATTGGACAAGTGGGCACTAACCTTCACTGCAGGACTGCTGTGGCTTAGAGATGAGGCCCTCACCTTGTACCGCAATACCCAATAAATGGGAGGGGACTCCCTGGACCTGGGATGCCTAGCCTTCACAAGCTCCTGGCCTCCTGTCTCTGCTCTCAAACAGGGATGCAGGTCATAACTTGGGTGAGAGTTTTTGCCTACCACCACAGACTGGCCAGGACCCTAGAGGTGACAAAAGACTTGGGTATGGTTGGATATTATGAGGCCACTCACAGAGCAAGAAGATAATTTTCTTGTCAGCAAACACTGGTCTCCTTTGTTGTCAGTGCAAGAAAGTACTTGCCTAGGTATGCATGGGTAACAGGCTTTGGGCATACCCTCCCCAAAGTCTCTCCAGCAAAGGGACAGCTATGAGGAACCAAGTCCCAAGGCAACTGGTACTGCTAACACACGGCCTGCAAGAGCCTGAGGCGGAACTGGCCTGGTGGGTGAGGTGCTGCCATTTAAAACTCTGTGTGCTAGACTGTGTGTGTGCCCTTCATACATATAGTATCTTAGTGTGAAGGTCAAGAATACCCTTCAGTATGTCACTAAGAAGTTAACTCTCACAGTTTGGGTGAACTCATTTTACAGCATGTCTTGCAAGCATGCAAGAAGTTGCATGTTCTTCAGCTGCCAGGGATTGTGGAACTTTTTGGGAAAATGGAACTTAGTCTAGTTACCTGTTCTCATTGTTGGGCTACAAGTGTCCCTTAACTAGTCACTAAGGTCCCTGAAAGTACCTGGAAGAAAATCCACCTTAGTATACAACACAGTGGTTTCCAAGTTATCTCTTGGTAGAATTGGGAACTTCTTTTTAAATGAAATTTCATGCATAGCCCTTTTATACAAGAGCAATAAATCATGCTGCTTTAGTTAAAACTGAGTACAGTGGTTTACACCTGTAATCCTGGTGACATAGGAGCTCAAGGCAGCAGGATTGCAAATTTCAATTTAGACCCTGACTCAGAATAAAAAAGGCTGGATGTGCTGCTCAGCAGGAAAGCAGCCCTGGGTTCACACCCCAGTACTGGGGGAAAAAAAGTGGAAGGGTTGACTTATTTGCTCAAAAACTCCTAACTGTGAACCCCAAACTACAACAAATGTAGCAGTAACACATGAATGATTTGCTTTCAAGACTGGTGGGCAAACAGGGAACAGAAGAGACTACAAGCTTCCTGGCTACTTACCTGCATCATATACCGTGTTCAAGCCCTGACAGCACCCCTGCCCTTGTTCTCACAAGGCAAAGAGGAAGCTGTGTGCTAATGGGATTTGGCTTGAACATGTAAGTATAAGGAGTTTTTTCTCTTTTCTTTTTGGTGCTGGAGACTGAACCCAGTAGTTCTCTACGACTGAGCTATATCCCCAGCCCTTATTTTTGAGACAGGGCCTCACTAAGTTGCTGAGGCTGGCCTCGAATTTGGCAATCCTCCTGCCTCAGTCTCCTGGGTCACTGGGATTAGAAGTATGCACCACCAGGCCTGGTAAACATGAGGAATTCTGAAGAGAAGCACTGACTGGGAAATGTGCTAGAGGGTTATGACAATGGCTTAGGAGACTGTTTTAGAACCAACCCCATCACATTCCCTATGGGATAGTCAGGTGAGTTTTTCTGCCTTAGTACAAAGTTTACTCAACAAATACTGACTAGTTATAGTGAGCCAGGCTGTGTGAGGCAGAGGATACAGGGCTATGTGTGTCACATAAACCAGCGAATGGAGGATATCCATGTCTGGCCTATACGGAGCACCTATTAAATTGCTGTTTTGAATATCCCTGTGGATAAGTTCAACGGGAATGGAATGTGTATCTACTAAGAAAACTGGTAAGATCTTGGTTTCTGGAATTCGTTCACTTAATAGCCATAACACAACCAACTAGTCACTATGAGCTGGCTCTTAGGTAATGGTTCTATTGCACAACTGTATTGCCAATATTTTGCTACAGTTCCGTGTCCAAATCTGAGCACCACCTTTGGGATGGATTAGACCAACCAGAAAATATTCACATTGAAAATGGGAACCAGAAGTGTTTTTAGGAAACAGGAATGCTGAGCTCAGAGATGAGAAGACTTGAGGTATATCCAGCCAATAGAATCATTACAACACAGGCAATGGCCTCCTGGAATAGCACTGTGAAGGAGACTAGATGACTGGATGAGGGGTGGGCTGGGTGGTGTTTACAGTTCCTCCCCATCTCACAGCCGTGGACTTCCAAGTTAGGAATTTATGATAACAGTGTGAGCTAAGTTCACTATACTTCATTTCCGACAGACCTTAAGAGGAGCAAGCAACCAATAACTCATGCTAGAGGTAGGCACAATGATGACAGAGACTCCTAGCAAGGTCAGCTTGTGGCTGTAGATCTTCCTCATACCCTCTGCCACCCAACTTAAATATATTATGTCACATGGGCTTCACTTCTTCCACATATCAGGTTCAAAGACCTCTTGGTTCAGCCTTTGTCCTGAGATAAGACACAGCAGCTAACAGCTTCCATTGTCATGTGTGCCTTTTGCTTACCTGCAGTCCAGAATTAAACCAAACAAACTACTTCTTTGGTTCTCTAATACCTGGCCCCACTTCCAATCACCTCACTATCTGAACCTTAGAGTGGAGTAGTGGAGTTAAGTCAAGATGTGAACAATACATAAGGGCCACAGATTAGACTTCAAGAGGTCAGGGAAGACCCATAGAATCATGCCTCCCATGATGCTTTATACCTGGGCAAGAAATCAGGGGAAGCATTTTCAGCTAATTTCACCAAAACTTTGAGACACTGGCTCAGGACACTGACTTGAAAGTGACTTGTTGCTGCAGAAGAGAAAGCCAATAGGTGAAGAAGCATCTTCAATAGTGGATGCAATTGTTGGTCATTGACAACCCCCTTAGGGGCTGAGATGAGGTCTCCACAATTTTGTCTGTGAACCAGGCTCTCATTTCCTTCCCTAGCAAGAGAATCTGCCCCTACTCCTGATAGTAAGAGGCAGACAACTGATCTGCTATGGCACACCAGGTGCTGAAGAATGCTAAGTGAAGCTGCAGAGAAACTTTCCAAGTTGCTAACTGAGTCCTCAGGGCTGGCCTCTACCCCAGAGCCCAAGCAGGAGGTATGTGTCGGAGAGTCCCCAGGTGCTCCACTCCTCTTGGTAGATGCCAAATCCTGCAGAGCCTGGCAGTGCAAGCCAATGAAGAACTGTACAAGGGGGAGAAGGTGCACAGCTCCAGGAAGCTGGCAGAGTGGGAAGGCCCTTTTATGTCCCTCTGCTGTATTTCCATCACATGAGCCTTCATTCCTGGCCACCAGATTTAGTCCTGTGCATGCCAGGTTCTGTGCTTCTCTCAGGGCCAAGGAGGAAAATGATCCACTGCGAGAACTTGTAGCCTTGAGGCCTGAAATCCCAGTCAAGGTACTGGCAACAGACAAAAGAAAAGAGATAAGCTCAAGGGCCTCAAATAGCATGCCTGCCAAATTCTCCAGTCTCTCTGCACATCCCACAGATCTCCCAGGCTGGCCAGGGCCAGAGGGGGACTGACTTGCTAGAAACTCCTTCCCAAACAAGTTCTTCAGGAGTCCCTTGCTTACCTGCCAAACCCTGGTGGCTGCAAGAGGGTGCTAGCAGGAATCTCAGAACAACTGCTCAGGAGATGACAGAGACCTAGGGCTGACCCTGGGATCAAAGGCTGCTTCAGGAGTAAGTTTATCAAAATGGAGCCTGTAGAAGAAAACAAGGTAATGCTAGAAGTCCTTTTCTATGGTCTCAGAAGGAAAAGGTGAGGACTCTTTGGGTGCCAAGTGTCCTCTAAGCTAACACTAATCCCTGTTAAGATACCTGTGGGTGTAGAAGGCTTTAGGATACAACTGTTTTTTGTGCTTTCCTTTTTTAGAGATGAGGTCTTGCTGTGCTGCCCAGCTTCCTGGGCTTAAGCAATCATCCTGCCTCAGTTTACAAGTAGCTAGGACAACAAGCATGCACCACCAAACCCAACTTGCCCCTTCCTTTTTAAAAAATTAATCAATTCATTTCATGGTACTGAGAATTGAACCCAGTGATGCTCTAACATTGAGCTATATCCTCAGTCCCTTTTAGAATTGCAGGGATTATAGGTGTGCAACAATGAGCGTAGTTGCTCTTTCCATTTTATAAAGTCACAGTCTCCTACTTGTCTGAACTTTCTGAAGGACTGACTGGGGAAGGCAGTTCCCAGGCAATTCTAATGTGTAGCAGAGGGTACACACTGTAGGTCCCTGCAGGGAAAGCAGGAATTTTGATACCTTGAGTCTTTGACCTCTGCATCAAACTGTCAGTAAGACTTTTCTGTATCTCTTCTTGTGTTACAGGATTACCTCTCAGACTGTGGGTCTTATTATCTGAAACCACATAAAATAAGAATCAAAAGTTGAGCACAAAAGCATAGGCATGTCTGCAACTCTGACATGTAATTAACTTGAAACACAATCAGGTTGTTCTCTCTTTTTTTTTTTTTTTTTTAAGAGAGAAACAACTTTATTCAGTTTTTCACATGGCCTTCGTTGCTCCAACACTCGGTTGTGTACGTGGTGCTGGGGTTTGAACCCGGGTCCTCGTGCTTGCCAGGCAAGCGCCAAAACCGCTGAGCCACCGCTCCAGCCCCTGTTCTACTTCTTTAACCCTGGATCAAACAAACAAACAAACAAACACCAAAAACCAAAACAAAACAAAAAAACCTTACCAAAACCCTAGCAGCTCAAGGTCCTTCACATCTTTGCCTTCCTCATGTAAAACAGAAATTCACAAAAGGAACGAAAAAGAAAATTAAGTTTGTTTGTGTTACTTCAAAATGAAGGAATAATGTGAAAACATTTATACAGAGCATGGTATGGGTCAGACACTGCTCCAAGAGTTTTAAATGTATCAGTTTGTTCCTTAGAGCAACCCTACAAGGAGATATCATGATTAGCTGTTTTACACACAGGGAAGTTGAGGCACAGAGGATAAGGCATTTGCCCACATCAGCTAAGCCAATAAGTAATGTGGTTGGGACTCATATCCAGGCTATTAGGCTCTACTGGATGCTTGTAACGCTGTCCTGCACTGCCCCATTAGTTGCTAGACACTAAAAATGTGAGGGGAGTGCAGTTGCTCAGGAGTGATGTGAAAATGATTTGAAAAGGTGGGAAGAATCAATGTATTTGAATCATAAGAGAAACTGACATAGCACAATTTCAGAGTGAAAACTATTAATGCTAGATGATCTTTCCCTAGAGGGAAGCAACACTCTATCTATAATGGCTATGCAAACTCATGACTAGACTATTAAAAGGAACATAGTTCTCTTCAGTCTAGCTATGTTTCTGTCATGGTCTATGTATAATGACTGTGATGATTTCAAAATATGCTCACAGGGATTGAGGATGAAGCTCAGTTAAAATAGTAGAGTACATAGGAAATGAACAAACAGACAAAACGAACGAACAGACAAAACTAAACAAGAGCTAGGTACAGTGATAATGCCAGTAATCCTAGCTACTTGCGAGGCTGAGACAAGGAGGATCCAAGTTTGAGGTTAGCCTGGGCAACATAGAGAGACCTTGTCCAAAAATAAAAAATAAAAAATAAAAAATAAAAAAGGAGGTTCAAAAGAGTGTCCCTGGGTTCAATCCCTAGTATAGAGGGTGGGTGATGATGACAGATAAACAAACAAACCAACAAAATGTGCCTGCCAATTCTTTGACACACCTCTTTTCAGCCTCATTTCCTTCCTACTGAATGTGGCCCAGACTCAGTAACTTGCTTCTGACAGAGAATGTGGCAGAAGGGATAGTGTATGACTTCTGAGACTATGCCATAAAAAGAATAGCTTCTGGCTGGCTCTTTTTGGGTTTGCTGGCTCTAAAGGAAGCAGTCTACTATGCTATGAGGACACCCAGTGATCTCTGTGGAGAGGGATCATTTTGTCAGCCATGTGAAACAGCTACCTTGAAACAAATCCTCTACCCTCAACAAGGTTTCAGTGATTTCAGTCCCCACAGAGCTTACTTATCCCCACTGTGCCCCATCTGAATTGCAGATCCACAGAAATCAGGAGAAAATAAATAACTGTTGTTAAAACAACAAGTTTGTATAGTTGGTTATACAGTAATAAATGACTAATAGACTGACTTACCCTCTCTGTTCACCAGAGTCTTGTATCCTGGCTCTGTCTGGCAGGAGTGGGGAAGGGACATGTTAGCATTAAAAGACTCCTTTGTAGGAAAAGATGTTTTTCCAAACTGTGGAGAACATGCTTCTGGCTTTATAACCACAGAAGGGCTTTTCCTAGGACTAGAAAAAGTTAAGTATGAAAGCAAAGTAATGATCTATTAAAATCACTTAAAATACCTGGTTACAAAACTTACAACAAATTTTTAACTTTTCATGAGTAGGTGTTTTGACCAAAGGCTTCATCTGTTATTTGTGTCATTCCTTGTTGAGGAGCACAGTGTAAAATATTCATTTGGCATTTTGACCTAAATTACTGAAAAAGTATTTCATTTATTTTCATATTCTCCTAATCACTCCAAAATATTGGCCATTATTTCTTTTTTTTTTCTTTTTTTAAAGAGAGAAGGACAGTGAGAGAGACAGAGAGAAATCAATTTTTATAGAGTTTTCACATGTCTTTCATTGCTCTGACGTTTAGTTGTGTACATGGGTGCTGGGGTTTGAACCTGCATACTTGCGCATGCTGGGCAAGTGCTGTAACCACTGAGCCACTGCTCCAGCCCCTATTTCTTTACTTTTTCAAATTCCACTGGAACTCTTCAATGTAGAACAACCTAATTTTTAATAGGGACAATGACTTTCAGTGAAAGGGGATCTATTAGAAAGTATGTTGAATCGGTGTCCTGCTTCCAGGTACCCCTCCGCCTTGCGGAGTCTCTGCTCTCCTTCCTTAAATAAATCCTACTCCTTTTTACTTCTCAAAAGAAAAGAAAAGAATGTTGAAAACTGAGCAAGTTCTTCAGAGACAACATTTTCATGTCAGAGAAGCAGTTTTAGCCTTCTTTTCTGATTATACAGTGCCAGGCTTTCCTGTTACCAATGTGCGAAGAATAAAGACAGCCTCCCTGAGCTTTCCTGTCTCACCTGGGGCACACAAGGTAAGTAGAGTTCAGTTATATACCCTGCCTGTTTTGAGCAAAGTTAGCAGAATATTAAATACCAGAAAAAGATGTTATTTCTGACACTAAAAATTTCAAGTCTGATACTGATAGTGCCAGACTGCTTTGCCAGGCAAAGGGCAGGACCCAGACAATTATGCTGAGCACATCTAGCAGTAAAGGAGGGGCTGTTAGACAAAGGTCCCAGGCCAGCAAATGAGCAAAAATATTCCAAATAACTAGGACTGAAATATATTCAAGCTTGGAGCAAAACCTGTTATGTTAAATAAATCATACTGAAATGAAGACTGGCTCAACCCACAAATTTGCTCATTATTTCCCACCTTTTCCTAGTTCAGGAATTGTATTTGTAAAGTTTGATTCAGAGAAAGTACTTCCATTCAGTCTTATCCAAACCACCTTTGAATTCTTCACAAAAGAGGACCTCTGACAAGTGGCAGAGTTTCAATGGCCTTTATTCAGGACCAGTCTGACAGTGTTATATAGACTTTTACTAAATAACGCAAAACTTCCTCCAACACTATCCTTACCTGGCATGGGAAACAGAAGGAGCAGCCAGTTTATTTGCTCGTTCACTGCTCTGAAGCTTTGTCCTTAATTCATTCATTTCTGCATCTTTAAACTGGAGTTCAGACTGCAATGATTGGATCTGGAAGATAAAAGAAATATACTTGCAATAGCACTATCATATTCACAAAAATGTATCTGGGCTTCAAAATCCCAAGCTAGAAAAAGAAGAACAAAGAAAAACACAAATGAAAGTCTGCTATGATATAAATATCCTAAACTATCAAACATTAGCCTTCTTCCTGAAAGATTGCACGGTACTCTAGAAAGGTATTTGACTCTAACTATTGTGAAGACAGTTTGTGAGGGTTCAAATACCAGTCCCACCATTTAATTAGCCTTTCTGAATCTATAACACAAATACTGTCTTCATCATATTTGGGGAGATTAAGAACAATGAATATAAAATGATCAGCATAGAGCTTGACAAGGTGCCATATTTCAGCAGTAACATGTTGATATTTATTTATTTAGACAGAGACTTGCTATCTTGCCACACTGGCCTCAATCTCACCATCCTCCTACTTCAGCCTCCCATGTAGTTGGGATTACAGGTGTGTGCCACCATCCCTGGCTGTTATCTTTGCATCAACATAATGGTGCATACTTCCATATCTTCTTGAAAGTCTTACCAGAGCCAGGTACAGAGCCACACATCTGTAATACCAGTAGCTTGGGAGGATGAGACAGGAAGATCAGAACAGCGCCTCCCTTTCCCTGAGAAACAACCATTTCCCTATCTTGGATCATGTGATTTGAATAGGAGGAATCTCTTTGGCAACTGGGACAGAAACCCAACTTAAATTAGACAAATCAGAGCCTTCCTCAGAATTTTAAAACTTGAGATGAGGAAGTTCAACTGTGCTCTAGAGTTATGAAATATGGGTAGGAGCTCAGGAACTTCTGGAGAATACATCTTATATCATAAGGATGAAGCTGTCTATAGCATAGAGAATAAAAACAGAGGAGTGAGATGAAATCTCAAGGCAGTTTTGATTTGCATTTTCCTGATTGTCCTGGTAAGGTTTAAATGATTTGGGGTCCTAGTATATCCCTGTCTAACAAGACTTCGTTATGGAGTCCAATACATTTTCTTTTGGTCTAAGATAGGTCAACTGAGTTTCTGATCTACCAAAGAGCCCCTTATTTAAGCCTGTTTCTAGAAATTCTAAGGTAGTGATTTATTCCTACAAGGCTACCATTGGAAACTAGGAATTCATCTAAGTTTTTTTCGAATCCATATGTAGAACTTGGAAGAAAAGTGCATGGCAATTTATTAAAAGCAGCAAGTATTTAAGACAAACAAATAACTAAACAGATACTTCTTGAAAGAAGAAATACGAGTGGCTAACAATTATATTCAACATCTTTAGCAATCATGGAAACGCAAAGCCAAACTACACTGAGATTTCATCTCATTGCTGTTAAAATGGCAATCATCCAGAATACAAATAAGAATAAATGTTGGTGAGGATATGGGGAAAAGGAACATTAACATACTGTTAACCACTATGGAAAGTCAAATGGAGCTTCCTCAAAAATACTAGGAATGTATATGTATATACATGTATGACCTACCCATATTCCTCCTTGGTATTTATCCGAAAAAATTAAAGTCATCATATTAGAGTGACACATGCATACCCAAGTTTATAGCATCATAATTCACAACAGTCAAATTATGGAACCAGCCTAAGTGTCAGTCAACAGAAAACTGGATAAATAAATGTGGTATATATACACAATTGGAATTTATTCAGCCATCAAGAACAAAATTATGTCATTTGCAGGAAAATGAACGGAACTTGAGAGCATGTTAAGTGAAAGAAGCCAGACTCAGAATGTCAAGGGTTGCCATGTTTTCTCTCACATGTGTAAGTTAAAGAAAAAAAGGA
Source organism: Aplodontia rufa (assembly GCA_004027875.1). NCBI lineage: Eukaryota > Metazoa > Chordata > Mammalia > Rodentia > Aplodontiidae > Aplodontia > Aplodontia rufa. The sequence goes on along the minus strand of PVKS010004430.1, from coordinate 59,015 downwards.
AAAAAAAAAAAAGTGGGGATGAATCTCATGAAAATAAAAGATCAAAAGAGTTCAGGGATCGGGGGAAAGGAGGAGGAGAGGGAATGAAACTGACCAAACAATGTTAGGTCCATGCAAAATATGTAACAACACATCTCACCATTATATATAATATACCAATAAAAACAAAGCAAAAATAAAAATAAACAAAAAAGACAACTGTTGAAACCTCCCTGAAAGATTTATAGACAACACTGGTCATTGCTTCTAAAGGAACTCATGAATAGCATGCTGCTGTCTCCATAATATACGAAACAAATGCTCTAGGTCACCTTTTTGGAGAACTCCTTTTCTTTGTCACTGAGTGCTTGGGTTTTCTCTTGCTCAAGAAGGAAATGTGATCTTCTCTGTTCTTCTAGAACGGATTCTGTTTGATGCAGGGAGTCCCGCAAAATTTTAATTTCTCCGTTTTTAATGAGGAGTTCTTCTTCCATTGCCTTCAGCTGTAAATACCAAATTAACAGCAGATATCTAGCAAGAATAGCCTAGAGACATACTTGTCGCTCACAAATGCAGAATTTTTGGGCTCTAACAGGTATTTAAGAACCTGGGTCACACACTTCACAAAAATTAAAATGCTGCATTATGATTCTGGTTCTCTTAGGGAATTGTGGATGGTCATATGAAAGATGGTTTTCTTCTGCTTTCCTAAAAAATTGCTAACAAAATAGCAACCATTATGATATGTTCTTCATGTAAAAAAACATGCTATAAATTCATTTCAGTGCTTTCATAGCTTATATCTCTTTTTGGATCTGGTATACAGTAGCTGTTGTTGTTGTTTTCCTTTGCTTGCTGTTAGGAATCTAGTGTCTTTCAGTCTAAATTTTCTGGCTTTCTTTCTCTAATCATCTCTCATTTCATGGGAACAAATCTAGACAAACAAAAAAGTTTGTTTTAAAACTTTTTTTCTTTAATTTTGTGGCACCAGAGATTGAATCCAGGGCTTTGCACATGTCAGGCAAATGTTTTTAGAAAACTACATTTCCAGGCTTCTATTTTATTTTAATTTTATTTTTCAGGGCTGAGGACCGAACTTGGGGCCTTGCGCATGCTAGGCAAGCACTCTGCCACTGAGCTAAATCCCCAACCCCTTCTATTTTATTTTGAGACAGGGCCAAGCTAAGTTGCCTAGTGAGGCCTGGAAATTTTGATCCTCTTGCCTCTGTCTCCTAAGTAGCTTGGACTACATGCATGTGCCACCACATTTTTTTTTTTTTTTTTTTTTTGAGAGGGACAGTGAGAGAGAGAGAGAATCAATTTTATTTAATTTTTCATCTGGTTTTCATTGCTCCAACACTTCACTGTGTATGTGATGCTGGGGTTTGAACCTGTGCATGCCAGGTAAGTGCTGTAATTGCTGAGCCACTGCTCCAGTCCCACATCTGGCTGTTTTAAAATAAAATTTTATTTTTTTGTGGTACAGGGGACTAAACCCAGGGGTGCTTTACATCCCCAGTCCTTTTTATTTTTTAAGATAGGCTCTTGCTAGGTTGCCCAGGTTGGCCTTGAATTTGAGATATTCTTGCCTCAGCCTCCTAAATTACTAGGATTTCAGGCATGTGCCACTGTACGATGAGCTCAGTGGTAGAGCACCCTTGGGTTCAATTCCCTGTACTATAAGCAAACAAGGAAACAAGAAGAAATCCCACAAGGTAAGTTTCTTACCTTTTCTTTAAGTTCTTTGTATTGTGTCTGAAGAAACTCTAATTCAAAATTATCTTTAACTGGAGCATTTTCTTGGGTTTTCCCTGAAGGATTTTTTGACATTCCATCTAATCTGCGGACCTTATGAACACCTGTAAAAAACAATTCCCACATATACTTTAGAACCAAACATTTTCCCACTTTTTGCCAGAAAATGTAGAATGGAATTACTCTTGAAAGCAGAGAAAGATCTAGCAAGCAATATGGATCAGTATTTTCCAGCCTGAGAATGATGTAAACTTATAAATCATTCTTATGAAATAACAGACCCTAGCACCCTCTACCCAAAGCTCACCCAACTTCAAGGGTCTCATCTAAAATCTGAAAGGTACCATAGAGATCCACTGGCTAGAATGGTGATGTATTATTCAACAATATTCACTGAGCATCTACAATATACCAGGCATGATGTGAGTCTCTAAAAATGCACCTGTGAACAAGATGCAGCTTATAGGACATTCAACAAATAATCACAGGAACTACGAGAAGAACTGCAGAGAACAAATACAGGAAAGCCTATAATAGTGGAATCTGACCCAAGTGGAATGACCCTAACAAAGGCCTGACTGAGCTGAGAGCTGAGGGAGCAGAAGAATGGAGGTGGGGAATGGGTGGAATGGACAGTTAAGTACAAGACAAAGCAATGTGCAGTTCCTGTATTGGAAGGAAGCAGGTAAAATTCAGAGAAGAGAAAGACAGAAGAGAGAGACAGAAGGAGGGAGGGAGAGGGAGGGACAGGGAGAGAGAGAAAGGGAAAACATGCTGGCTGGCTTTTGCAGGCTGTTAAAAATTTGATCTCTATATTAGAAGTGGTGAGAAGTTACTAAATCTTCCTCTTCTTTTTACCTGCAGCTTAGGGTTTACTCCAAAACAAAGAAATTTTGCATTTCAATATGGATACTTATATGTATCTGTGTGAGAACTGATCTGTGTCCAGAACTGAGCTCTGAAAGCATCAGTCTGGCTGTGAAGTCTTGTAGGGAGTCAAGACTGGAAATGATCAACCAATTTAGCACCTGTTGCCTAGGATTAAGTATCCTGGTAGCATAGATCCTGGAGTTGGTGAAAAGAATGGATTCCAGAGGTGGATTAAGAAGATAAAGTTGATAAGAAGATTTAAAAAGGAATTAGATGTAGGGTTAAGGATGGGGTTTGGGGAGGGTGGAGAGCTGCCTTGTGCCACTTACTAGTCACTGCCATAGGAACATCTGGTTATCAATGAGTGCTTTCTGAATTTCTGTTTTGCCTGTGATGCAAATGCTGGAGGTCTGGGTTTTGAGGAAATGATTCTGTTATTTTTATGATGTCTTAACTGCCAAGTACAGATGCAAATTGACCTTTAAGACCTTTCTTTCTGACAGCCCCACAAGATTTCATTTATTCCCTAACTAGAATCTAATCTCCATGGAAGAAGGAATTTTAAAATTTTGTTCACTGCTAGGTTTGCTGCAGTTCCTAACCTTTGGACACCTAGTACAGATTACTGATTGTATAAAAAATAAATTTCTTCCATTTCTTGCTTCTGCCAGGCCCCTTTTCTACTCATACTGCCGGAAGAGAACAGAGTGCTTCATAAAATCTAAACCCTCTCACGTGGGTAGTGGTGGTTCTGTCAGTGGTGGTAGTTGTGTACCAAGGATCTCTGCTTAGAACCAAGAACTACGTGGCCTAAACGTTAGAAAATAAAGTTAAATATTAATCTAGCTGTCTATGCTTCAAATTGGCTGTTTTACATTCCGGATTTTCCCCCCAAATCAAAGGGCTATTGGAACATTACCGCAGCTTAAATCGGGTTTTAAAAAGTAGAAAAGGCAGCATCAGTGCAAGACACTGGGGCAGTGCTCTTCGGGGTTCCGAAGCTACAGCCCTCAGAAGATCGGGCGAGGTCTGCACCACCCACCAGGAGAAAGACTCCCAAGAGCACTCACTGGACACTTCTAGAACGGTGGCTGGGCATTGGCTCAGGGCCTGTGACGCGAGGATGTCGAGCTCCTCTAAGTCGTCAGCGGTGAACTCCCCCTGTGCGCCGAATGGGTCTTCGGGGTCCGGGGCGCCAACCACGGGGAAACCCCGGGCTCGCTTGCTTGGGGGATGTCCGGTGCCGGGTGGCGGGCCAGGGCGAGGCGCCGGGAGCCCGCTCCGCCGTCTGCTGCCTGGCCCGGGTGTCCCAGCCATGCCTCCCTTAGGCTCAAGCGTCTGAGGGCACCGACCCCAACACCGTGGGCTTGAACCTTCAGCAAGACCAACCGCTCGCGCGCCGCGGCTCGCCTCACTGGTGCCCCGCCCCCGAGTCCAAGGGCCAATTAGCTGCCAGCCGTCAGGCGCAGAAAAATGACACACAGAGGAGCGCGCCGCCAGGCTCTGCCCGGTCTCAGCCCCGCCCCTCCCTGCGCCTAGCACTAGCGGCTGCATTCGCTAGTCTGCGGTGGAGACTCACTCAGTGCGGCGCTATCCGGATCATACTAGGTGCTGGTTGGAGAAGCATTTGTCCCACCGCTCTGGCCTCCTTTACCAGCAGACCCACCTCTCACATACCAAGAGATTCCCTAAGAGAGGAGGCTCGAAGAGCCGGGATGGGATCGGAGTATGAATGGAGCTGTTGTGAGCAGGCATCTTCTAGCATAGTAAATGTTTCAAATGTGTGCATTCGAGGTTGGCCCGGGGAGGAGGAAAGGTCTGAGGAGAAAAAAGATCCGGAGGAATGGTGTGCGGGTGTGGGAGGAGGTGAGAATTGCTCGGACTGTTAACATTTATTCATGCCTTTGAGTGTAAGAATGTTTTTGTGTCAAGTGCTGGATGTATAGAGGCGAATGAGGCTCAGGAGGTCAAGACCGCTCCCCCCCACCCCAAAATGGTCATTGGATTGTTCTACAGGTTGAAGTTAGCAAGAAAAAAACGATAGGAGACTGGAGCACGGGACTACACCGACAAGAATTCAACACGGAAAATCAGGTAAGAGTCATCTATGGCAAAGACAGAAGGTAAGGCTCCACAAAGGAGCAGGGTTTTGAGTCGGGCTTGAGTGCCTGCCAGGACTTTATTGAGCAGCAGTGTGTGGAAAGCAGTTAGCAGCAATAGGGCATTGGTATTGGAGAGCAACCAGAGCAATTCAACCTTGCATGCTCAGATGTTGGATAAAGCATTACATGAAAGAAAGATTAAATGAAAGGGAGATTGCTGTCAGGGCCTAGAATGCCTAAGTTTAGATTTTTGAAGTATCTGGTAGGTTCTTTCAGATAGCTGCCCAAATGTTGAGCAGTTGTCTTAATTGCTGCAAGCCTCTGGTCTTGGAAGACAGAATTGTCCTTTTGTTGGGAGGGATTAGGTTGACCAAATAAAAGAGCAGTAACTTCTTTTTAGGGGCAGCGTGCTGTCACTGGTACTTACAGTTGTTTTTTACTAAAAACACAGGACTCACAGGACTGAGTGCCAGCTGGCAAGGCCCCATGAGTAATGTCTAAAGCCCAAAGAAGGTGCGGCTGGCTGTGCAACTTTTTGTAGGACCAAAGCAAACTGGTGTCCCCCCCCCCATTAATGTCTTGTGCAATGTAGTCAGAAAACAGGTTTCAGCTAACAAAACCTTTTCCAGTTCTGATTTAGCAGTCTCAGAATGATTTGAGAGCCCTTTTAAAAAACACCCTCAGACAAAAGCTTATTAGCATTATTTCCAAATTCTACTAAGGGCTTGGAGAGGAAATTGAAAAACTTGTGCCTCTCAACCAAATGTTTCAATAAATACTTGCAATCCCAGATACCTGGGAGACTGAGGCAGGAGGATGGCAGGTTTAAGGACAACCTGAGCATAAAAACAAAACAAAAACAGCATAAAGAAAAAAAAAAAAAAAAGAGCTGTGGATGTAGCTAAGTGGTAGAGAACTTGCGTACCACGTAAGAGGCCCTGGGTTCAAAGCCCAGTGCCACAAAGAAAAAACATGGTTTCTATACTCTTCATTTATTAGAGTCAGAGATAGCAGATAGTCAGGAGAAAAAAATGAACCAGGGTAAGGGACAACAGAACTGTCATTTTAGAGTAGTTGGGGAAGAGCTCACTACTGCAATGGTTTAGTTTCAGTTCTCTAAATAAGTTTTGTTTTTTGTTTTTTTTTTTAGCATTTGGGGATTGAACCCAGCATGCTTTACCACTGAGTTACATCCCCAGTCCTTTTATTTTGATACGGGGGTCTTGCCAAGTTGCCTAGGCTGGCTTCCAATTTGAGCACCTCATCCTCAGCCGTCTGAGCTATTAGGATTACAGGCCTGGGACACCATGCCTGGCTTGTAGTTCCACTTAGGATTGTCCAGGCAGAAACGGGAGTTGGTAAAAACAGTGACACAGGAGACTGCCTGAAATATGTTACTGTTGCTGAAGATGGATCAGTAAGGATGAACAGTCCAGATCCCTCAGGGTATTATTTTAAGAACTTTGGCTTTTGCTTTAAGCCACTGAATAATTGTTAAGCATAGGAGACAGTCTGATTTATGGTTTAGCAAGATCACTCTGGGTTCTGAGTGAAGATTAGACTGCAGTGGTGCAAGGAAAGGTAGGGGCAGGAAGATAAATTTGGAAGTGACTAATAATCTAGTTGATGGGTTATAGTTGGAACAGGGGATGGTATTGGACGGAATATGGAGCAACCAGATTTAATTTTGGTGATGGATGAAATGTAGGGCAAAAGTCATGGGAAACCAAAAAGGATCATTCTGAAGCCATAGTAGACATACAGTCCTGAGGGAGCCTTGTTTTAGGAGACTTTCAGTTTCTTTTCCTTTCCACATATGACAAAATTTGCTTTTCACTGGTATATGCTCTATTGTCTGCATATAGCAGACTCTTTACATGAACAGAAAAACTACTCAATCAAAACATAGCAACTTGGATAACAGAAAAACAGGTTGCTTTCTTTCCAAAGTACAAATTCTTCCACTAACTGCAAATAAGGCATTCCCCTGAATATAGTCACACAAGAATGACAGTCTTTCAAATGAGTAGTTTAATTCCAGATGATACAGAATTCAGATTAGAACAAAGATCAAAGAGACAACTTTGTATGGGTCTACTTTAAATTCACAGATGAGGTAGCAATGAATGACTGAATGAAACTAAAGAGTCACTGAATATTTTTTTTTTTTTACAAAAGTTTATTCTTAAATTTACAACAGATGCAAACAGCACTTCATTCTATCAATAATAGGTGGCAAAAGATGTTACAGTAGGGGTCCTGATATTCAGATGGGAATGGAATTGACGGGTACCATCATCTCAGGGGCAAGAACAGCTTACTTTTTGCCAGATTTCTTAATTCCACCTGTGGCTGCAAAAGGAAAAGTCACAGTTAGGGAAAAACAGTTCTTGTGGCAAAAGTCCCAGTGGGCTTGCTGTGGATGCTAGTAAGGCTTAGCTCTTACAATGGGAATTCATTCTGACATAAGCATACACAATAGCTTTACTGATACCATCCGTTCTGTGCAAGGGCAGACTGAGGTTAAGGCAGGGGCCCAAGCAATAGCTGTGTACTTTTTTTTTTTTAAGAGAGAATTAACTTTATTTTTCATCTGGCCTTTGTTTCTCTGACACTCAGGTGCTGGGGTTTGAACCTGGGTCCTCATGCATTCTAAGCAAGCGAAGTAACCACTGAACCACCATTCCAGCCCCAGCTGTGTACTCTTCTGCATTTACAATGTTTGTACTTTATGGATTGGCTTATTAATCCTTTTTGCCAAGGCATCCTGCTTTACAGATAAAAAAATGTTCATATTTGATGTTGTTCAAGGCTACAAACTGGTATGTGATGAGCCAGGATTCCAACTTGGGTAGTCCAATTTCTAAATCCACTCTCTTAACTGCCACATTACATACTCTATCCTATACTGTTTTCCTGGCCTCTGGATTACTCAAATGACTATTTTACCCAATTTATAAATGGCAATACATTTGGCAACCTATAGGTAATTTAAGAAATAATTGTAGAACTAAGTATGCCTGATGCCTGCTACAGGAATGAAGATATAAAAGGGTTGTGACAAAATCAATCTGTAAAAAAAAAAATTAGCCTGACACTGTGGCACATACCTGTAATCCCAGCAACTCAGGAGGCTGAGATGTGAGGATCATGTGTTCAAAGCCAGCCTTAGTAATTCAGTGAGGCCTTATCTCAAAATAAAATATGAGGGGCTGGAGTTGTGGCTGTGGTTACGGCGCTTGCCTGGCATGTTTGAGGATGCGGGTTTGAACCCCAGCACCACATATACAATGAAATGTTGGAGCAATGAAAGCCACATGAAAAACTAAATGAAATCGACTCTCTCTCTCTTTTGTTTTAAAGTTAAATAAAATATGAAACAAAGGGCTGGGGATGTGGCTCAGAGATTAAGAGCACCTGGATTCAATCTCTGGTAGCAAAAACATAGGAAAAAAAATGATGCTCAATGAGAAACAAGTAGTACTTGTTGAGTATCCCTTATATGAAATGCTTGGAACTGTTTTGGATTTTTGTTTGGCTGATTTTGATTTGATGGATTCTTTCTCTCTCTTAAAAACAAAACAAAACAAAACAAAAAAAACCAAACCAAAAAACCCCCTCAGAATTCACTTATGTTTTGCATACCCTTATATATATGGCCTGAAGATAACTTTATACAATATTCTTTAGTGCATCTGTATTTCAAGTCCAATCGACCACATGAGGCCAGGTGTGGAATTTTCCACTTCTGACATCAAGGTACACTCAAAGCATTTAATATTTTGGAATACTTTGGATTTTCTGGAAAGGGATGATCAATCTGTACAGAGATTTCCTAAGGACTTACTTTCTTCCTATATACAATTACAGATTATGGGAAGGTGCAAGATATCTGATATTTTGTAAAAGAATCTTAACAGAATCTCAGCACTATGTGAGTAAACAATCATGGATCAAATCTACTAGAATAGAGGCCTTGGGAATGGTCTTTATTGGATGACAGTTCCACTATCCTTGTCTCCATCATGCCCTGACTCACAATGCTCAAATGGGGCACAGATAATTGTGGAGTAAACAACCACTAGTTTGATGAATGTAAAACAGTGATTAAGAAGGGAAGGGCTGGAGCGGTGGCTCAGTGGTTATGGCGCTTGCCTGGCATGTGCAAGTATGGGAGTTCAAACCCCAGCACCATGTACACAATGAAGTCTCAGAGCAACGAAAGCCATATGAAAAACTAAAATAAAAATTGATTCTCTCTCTCACTATCCCTTCTTAAAAAAAAAAAAAAAGACGCACAGGGACTGCTGGGCATGGTGCTGCATGACTTTAACCCCAACAACTTGGGAGGCTGAGGCATGAGGATCCTGAGTTCAACGCCAGCCTCAGCAATTTAGCAAGGTCCTAAGCAACTTAGCAAGACCCTGTCTCAAAATAAAATATAAAAAGGGCTGGGATGCAGCTCAGTTGTTAAGCAACTCTGGGTTCAATCCCTGATTACAAGTTCATGGCCAGCCTCAGCAGTTTAACACCCAATCTCAAAAAGATGTGGGATGTAACTCAGTGGTGAAGCAACACTGAGCTCAATTCCCAGTACACTTCCCCTTGAAAGCACATAGTAGGAGGACTGCTGGCCCAAAGAAATTATCTTTCTTTCTTTCTTTTTTTTTTAAAGAGAAAGGGACAGTGGGAGAGAAAGATTCAATTTTATTTAGTCTTTCACTGCTCTGACACTGCATTGTGTACCTGGTGCAGCGGTTTGAACCCAAATCCTTGCGCATGTCAGGCAAACACATTAACTGCTGAGCCACCACTCCAGCCCCCAAACTCCCAAAAGAATCTTTTTAAATGTAATTCATTCCTCTCACATGAAGGGGAAGGGGAAAAGCATAAAGAACAGTAGCACTCCAAGGAGCCTAGACTTATTTTTAGTCTAGGCGTACCCAGATGTAAATGCAGAATCATTTATTACAGATATGAGTAATAAGTAAAAGTTATTAGTGGGGCTGGAGCAATGGCTCAGCGGTTTCAGCGCTTGCCTGGCAAGCACGAGAACCTGGGTTCAAACCCCAGCACCATGTACACAACAAAGTGTTAGAGCAACTAAGGCCATGTGAAAAACTAAATAAAGTTCTTTCTCTCTTTCTCTCTCTCACTGTCCCTCTCTCTTAAAAAAAAAAAAAAAAAAGTTATTAGTGCTTGCCTGGCATGCTGAGGACCCAAGTACGGTCCCCAGCACTGCATGCAAATAAAAAGGAAAAAAAATGAGAAAAAATTAATACTGCCTTTTAAAAAAACAAATAAAAGCCCAATAAAGTTAGGTGTGATGGCTCATGCCTGGGATCCTAGCTACATGAGAGGTTGAGGCAGAAAGACTGCGTTTGAGGAGCTGAAGCAGTGGCTTAGCGTTTAAGGAGCTTGCTTGGCATGTGAGGTCGCAGGTTCAAACCCCAGCACAAGGACGTATCGTAGCAACGAAAGCCACATGAAAAACTAAATAAAATTGATTCCTCTCTCACACAAACACAAAGAAAAAAAATTTAAAAAATGACTGAGTTTGAGGTCAAAATGCAACTTGGATAGACCTTGCCTCAAAATGAAAAACAAAAAGGGTCAAGGATGTATGTAGCTCAGTGGTAGTGCACCCCTGGGTTCAATTCCCAATATCGAAAAGCAAAATAAAAAAACAGCAAACAGTGAGTTACATATATGGGGCAAGAATGGGTGTAAGATACTCAGAAAGCTAACAAACTGTCTGGGGTAAATTTCTGTTTCCATTTCTACGGAATTAAACTCTAAGACTCCCTGGAAGGTAAGACTTCCTTCCAGATAGGGATGCTCAATCTGAACAGGGTTTTGCCTTCTCCAGTTTTGGCTCTTTCCTTCCTACCTGCAAATCCACGACTGACCAGGGCGGTCTGCCAGCACGGACTCCAGGAACTGAGACCCCGCAGTTCACTAACGAGAAGGTAACAGATTTATTCCGGCTCTAATCCCTAAAGATGCTCAGAGCGTGCATCCGGTTTGAGCTCCCCTCCGCCCTCACTTACCCAGGGGGCCCTTCCCCGCGGCCTTCGCTTTTAGCTCCTCAAGTTTCTTTTGTTCTTCTTTTTGTTTCTGCTTGAAAGCTTTATCTTCCTAGAAAGAAGCATAACAGTTTTCACTGTAGGCAGGTCTCCCGGTCCCTCCGCACCCGCCCCGTCCGCGCCTCCGAGCCCCTCACCTCATCCATCTCCTTGGCCTGCTTCTTGGGCTGTTTCAGGGGCTTCTTCTTGCCACCTGTGGGCGACACGAGCACGTTCAACCCGTCCCCACCGCCCAGCGCCTCCGAGGTATCCAGCCTTTCCCCACTGTCTCGGCATTTGAGACACACTTACCTTCGCGGCCAGACATGGCGCCAGCCCCCCCTACTCCAGACCTGGCTCCTAAACCGGAAACGGGGTGTTTTGTCCCACCCCCTGTTCCTATACCGAGATGCAGGCCCGATGATTGGCTCCTAATCAGGAAGTTGGCTTTCTGCTACAGGATGCTGCTCTCTTGGGGCGGGGACTAACGGGTCAGAGGTCAACTGAGTGGCAGACCCTCAGTGTGGGTTCCAGCGGCAACGCAGCGGAGTAGGTGCGCTAGGTACTAGAGGGGAAGGGTCGTTCCTCTAGGGGAGCATCCAGAACTGTGGGAAGGGAACTTGATCAGAGGGCGCCGGAACTCCAGTTGTGCATGCGAAGAAAGAGCACTGCAGGTAAAAGGGAGGGGACATGCAAAGATGATTTTCTGGAACCCAGTGACCGGAGGGAGTTAGAACCGGAGTGGGTACAGTGGGAGCGGTCTAGGTCACCAGGTCCTACAGTTTTGGAAGTCATTTTGGAAGTCATTGGAAGGAGTTTGGGTTTTATGAAATAATCAGGAGTGCACTTGTTTGTGAATTCTGTTTATTCATCCATTGCACTTTTTTTGAGTATGTACTATATTTAAATAGTATATTAGGTACTGGAGATTCAGCAGTGAACAATACTTGTGGTGGCAGAGCAAACATTCTAGTGATACAGACTATAAGCAAAGCATATAAGTGAAATACATATCACAATTTACCATATGTTCGATGAGAAAAAGAAAACAGGGAAAGTGGGTAATGAGTGCTGGGGTAAGGGTGAGATGACCATTTCCGATAGGGTGGCAAGGAAAAGACTTTCCCAAGAGCTGATAGTTGAGCATGACTTGAAGAAGGCCAGGGAGCAAGTAGTACGGAAAGTAACCAACTAGTGCCAAGACTCTTAGGGAGAATAGTCTAGTGTGTTCCAGCATCAAGATGATCCATGTGACTGGAACAGAGTGAAGAAAGAGAGGATAGTAGGAGATGAGGTTGGAAAAGAATGAGAGTCCCCTGTGGAAAAATCTTTGATTTTTACTTGAAAGAAATGGGGAACTATTGCAGGGTTTGAGCAGAAGTATGGTCTCACCTGCATCTGTGTTGGTTTGCTTTTTTCTCTTTTACATATTTAATAAATTTTTATAGGAAAGAATAGGGTCACCTGTGTTTTGAGAGGATCACTGGCTGCTTTGTTGACAGTAGTCTATAGGGGCTACAATAGAAGTGGGGAGACCTGTAGGAGGCTCTTGAATAATTCAGGCAAAGCATGTTGGTCATTAGGACCAGTTGGTAGCACTGGCAGAGATAAGAGGAGGAGGGTCCTGGGTTAGAAAGCCAGTAGGCAGGGCTTGCCTGGCAAGTGCAAGGACGTGAGTTTGAACCCCAGCACCTGCGTACAATGAAATGTTGGAGCAATGAAAGCCACATGAAAAATTAAATAAAATTGATATTCTTTTTCTCTCTCACTGTCCCTCTTTCTCTATAAAGAAGGAAGGAAGAAAGAAATCAATCAATCCAGTGGGCATTTGCTGACTGTTAGATAGGAGAATGTGAGAAGTTTTGGGTGGTGTGAGGTTTTCAGCCTGAGCATTTGTACTTGGCGTTGTTATCAACTAAGATGGAGAAGGCTGTGGGAAAACCAGGTTTGGGAGGTACTATGGATTGGATCTGGACTAGTCCCCCAAAACTCATGTGTTGAAGGCAATACAGCAATGTCCATAAGTGGGGCTTTTAGGAGATGATTGGATAATGATGGCTCTAACCTCATCAGTGGATTCATCCATTTGCTTGATTTATATATATATATATATATATATATATATATATATATATATATATATATATTTATATATATATATATAAATTGTATGTATACATATTGTACCAGGGATTGAACCCAGGGGCACTTAACCACTGAGCCACATCCTTAGCCCTTTTTATTTTTTTATTTTGAGACAGGGTCTCGCTAAGTTACTTAGGGTCTTGCTAAGTTGCTGAGGCTGGCTTTAAACTTGTGATCCACCTGCCTCAGCCTCCTGAGCTTCTGGGATTGCCACTGTGCACTGGTGCACAGGGCAGATTAATACTATGTATGGATTATTGGGAGGAGGTAGAAAGTAGGCAGGTAGGATATGATCAGAGGAAGTATATCACTGGGGGCATACTCTTGGGGATTATATCTTGTCCCTGGCCCCTTCTTCACTCTGCTTTCTGGCTGTCATGAGCTGAACAGCTTTCTTCCACCAAACACTTCTACCATGATGTCTGCTTTACCCTAGGTCCAAAGCAATGGAACAGCCAACTATGGACTGAAACTTCTAGAACTGTGAACCAAAAGGATCTTTCCTCCTCTAAGTTATTCTTATCAGGTATTTTGGTCACAGTGAAGAAAAATTGACCAATACAGGAGGGGAAGATAAGATTCCCATTTTATTTTCTTTTTTTGTTGTACTAAGGATCAAACCCAGGGTCTTGGGTATACTGGGTAAGTGCTTTACCACTAAGCTACATCCCCACCCTTGCAATAGTTTTTAAGCAGTTTGATAAATGAACCTGGAATCCTGAGGAGAGTTCTGGATTAGAGAAGTCAGTATAGTTTTGTTTTTGTTTTTGAAGACCTGGAGATTGAACCCAGGGTCTTGCACATTCTAGGTAAGTGTTCTACCCCATCCCAGCTTTTTATTATAATAACAGCTTTATTGATATATAATTTATCATACATTCAATTAACCTATTTAATATGTACAGTCCAGTGATTTTAATGTATTCACAGAGTTGTGCAGACATCACCATGATCATTTTCTCTCTCTCTCTTTTTTTTTTTGGTACCAGAGATAAACCTAGGGTCACTTAACCACTGAGCCACATCTCTGGCCCTTTTTATCTTTTATTTTGAGAGGGTCTCACTGAGTTGCTTAGGGCCTTGCTAAGTTGCTGAGGGTGGCTTTGAACTTGTGATCCTCCTGCTCAGCTTCCTGAGTTGCTGGGATTATAGGCATGCACCACTAGTCCTGACAACCACAATCATTTTTTTTTTTTTTAAGAGAGAGGAAGAAGGACAGAGAGAGAAAGAGAGAATCAACTTTACTTAGTTTTTCACATGGCCTTCATTGCTCCAACACTTTGTTGTGTATGTGGTGCTGGGGATTGAACTCTCATCCTTGTGCATGCCAGGCAAGTGCCGCAACTGCTGAGCCACTGCTCCAGCCCAGCCACAATCATTTTTAAAAATACACACACACACACACACACACATATTATACGCGTTATTTTACAGTTCTGGGTATTGAACACAGGGCATTGTACATGCTAGGCAAGCACTTTGCCAGTTTGCTACACCCCCAGTGCTGTAGCAGTTTTAAGACCTGTATGGGAGAAGAGTCAGAGCACTGATTTCTGGGGCAAATGTTTGGAGGTTGGGGGACTAGAACCTAAGAGAAAATGGTGTTTGAAGGACCAGGGGCACTGTCATGAGGCACAGGCTGCTGACAAGGCAAATGGGATGAGGACTGAAAACTTGTCTTTGGATTTAGCAGCATGGAAGTGATCCAGACAAGTGCAATTCCAGTGGCATGGTGGGAATGTAGGCCAGAGCAGAGAGGGTTTGTGAGAGAACAGGAGGAAATCAAGTGGAGATGGTGAGTTCAGGTGCTGAAGGGGGCATTACCTCAATTGTTGAACAGTGTCTGCGGAGGGAGAGGAAATGGGACTTGGGTTGTGCATTGGTCTTCCTTAGACACCTAGATTTTTGTCTTGATGACTGTAGTTCTTTTGGGAAAATACCCAGGAGTGGGATAGCTGGGTCATAAGGTGATTCCATCCCTAGTTTTTTGAGGAGTTTCTACACTGCTTTCCAGAGTGGCTGTATCTTTTCACTTTCTTTTTTTTTTCTTTTCACTTTCTTGATAGTGTCTTCTGAAGCACAAAATTTTTTCGTTTGGTAAATCCCAGTTTTCTTAATTTTTTTTACTTCTGTTTCTTGCACTTTTGGTATCACATATAAGAGGCCACTGCTTATTTTCTTCTAAGATTTTTGTAGTTTGATGTCTTACATTTAGGTCTTTGATACATTTCAGTTAATTTTTGTATTATAATATGACATAAAGGTTCAAATTAATTCTTTTTTGGTTATTCCAACACCATTTTTTGGCAGGGATTGAACCCACAGGTGCTTTATCCCTGAGCTAAACCCCCAGGCCTTTTTTTTGTTGTTGTTGTGAGACAGGGTCTTGCTGAGTTGCTGAGGCTTTTTAAAAAATGGTGTTGAGCCGGGCATGGTGGTGCTTGTCTGTAATCCCAGGGGCTTGGGAGGCTGAGACAGCAGGATCACAAGTTCAAGGCCAGGGCAACTTAGTGAGCACCTGTCTCAAAATAAGTAAAAATGGCTGGGGATGTAGTAGTTCAGTGGTATAGTGCCCTGGGTTCAATTCCTTGTAACACACACACACTTACTTGCAAAAGAGAAGAAAGGGAGAGAGAGTGAGTGAGAAAGGGAAATGGGGTAGAAACTGGCATGGAAGTTTCCTTCCAGATTCATGTTTTCTTGGTGAGAAATGAATTGGCCTTCAACTGTGAATGAGGATAAAATACAGATGACAGAGGTTTGAGGAAAGGGCAGTGTAGAGGAGACAGTTGTTCAGATGGAGTGGGAGAATCGATTTGGAGGGGTAAGATTCCAAATTTGGCCCATAGAGCCCTGCTTAACTTAGCTTTTGTCCATCTGTTCAGCCTTTCCTCTGTCCATCCTTGTCTGCTTCTACTTCTGGGATGTGTGGATTGCCTTCTGGTTTTGGATCACCTCAAGTGCTTTCTACCTTTTCCTTTGCTAGCATCATCCTTCCCTTTGCTTGTTGAGTGGTCTGTGAGACACCTAAGTGGGGATGTTGTGTTGGGGTGGAGAGGCTGAGAGGAGGGACTGGAACAGAGAAACAACTCCCTGTGTTATTGAAAACATTTCTTCATGAAGACTCTGCTGTCATCAAACTTGTGTTCTAGCTAGAAAACAGTGTCTAATGGAGAAAAATGAAGCAGGAAAGATGACCATGGAGGATGTGGTCAAAGATGGCCTTACTGAGAAGTGAGCTATGAGAAAAGACATAGATGTCAGGTTGAGCCACACAGACTTACTTACAGAGGGAGAGACACCTAGGTGCAGGGAGTGGCAGGGAGTGACAGGATTCTGCTTAGAGTGTCATGGTGGCTAGAGGAGAGTACAGCCGTGGAAGGAAGGAGGAAAGGGACAGTTGAGAGTTACTAGGTTTGTTAGCCGCTTCCAGGCCTGGTGTTCAGTGTTAGGTGAGCTGGGAGCTTATGGGATCTCTCTCACACATGAATAGATCTTTATGGGCCACTGTATGGAGAACAGGTTGTGGAGGGCAGGAGAGGAAGCTGAGATTGCATAGGAGGCTATACTAGCTGTCTTCCCTGACAGGGTTGGGTGGGTTACCCTCTTGGAATCTAAGAATGGGCTGCTGCTAGAGCAAAAGAGATTGAGCAGGTTGGAGGAAGCAAAAAGGGCAGTGATTTCAGGAAGAGAGTGTGTTGAAGAGGTTGGAGAAGAAATTTGAGAAGCAGAAATACAAACCTAATAAGGTGAAACTTTTGATGGGCGTACAGGGGAGCAGACTTGATCATGGAGTAGGATCACAAGAGGGGGAGGGAAGAGAATGGTGACAGCCAAAGTGATGACCCCTTTTAGCCAGGTGTTGCTGAGAAGGAGAGTGGGTGCTGAGCCTGGTGAGTTGCAGTACCATGTGCTTTGGTTTATTGAAGGGTACACTGAGAGGGCTGTTGCTGGGGCATGGCCTGTGTGCTGTGTGCACTGGCATTGAGGCCCGGGAGGCTCACCCATCCACTTGGGCATAGATGGTGTGCTCTCTCTTGTGCATGGCCCCCGATTTATGAATAGGGCTGGGGGGTTCTGGTGCAGCACCAGCTTGGAACCACTGTCACAGGCATTTCTCCTGATTTGGCTTTCAGCTTGAGTCCACTTTGACCAGAAGTTGTGTCTCTATCCATGCAGCTTGTTTTCAGCAGGGCCTGAGCTTCTTTATAGATGAGGTAGACACTGGGATGCTGTTGGTGTGTCTCTGTTTCACATCATCCTACTTCAGGAAGTCTTTTCCAGTTTGTGACCTGATACACACAAACTTCAGTCTTTCTGAGCCCAGCTCCTCCTGCTTTTCTCTTTCTGACTTGGGCTTTTAGCCACCAGGTGTAATTCTGACAGCTAGGATCAGTGCTTGGGGGCTTTGAAATGTGGTTTGTCCAGAAGGTGCCAGGTTTTTCCTTGGTGCCCTCAGTATCACTGCTGTTCTTGGGCTGGGGCAAGACCTGACTCTGGATATTGGGAAACTTGCTGTGTTGTTCACCTCAGGGGAAGTAGGTGTTGTTAAGCCCTAAACATCAAGGCAAAGCTAAAAGGGAAACTAGAGAAGCCTAACCTGGTGAGCAGTACCTGAGGTTGGAAGAGGAAGGAGAAAGTTCACGGAAAGCAAGTATTGTGAGACTGAGACTTGGTAGCCTGGAAAGTTGGGTAAGATGGCAGGAGAAGGGTTGATGTGAACCTAAGAAAAGCTGTTCGCTGTGGAGAAAGTAGATATTTTCCCTTCCCCTGGAATTACCTTCTCAAAGGGGAGCTGATAATTTTCTTTGTTGGTATATGAATGACCTGTGACTTTATGTCCTTACGCATAATTGAAACTTTGCTTGTCCAGTGCTAAGATGGCTTCAGATGTTTGGGAATTTGAATGTCTTTTCCAGAAATGGCCCTGAGACTTAATCTTCCCTGAATTGCCCTTAATTCCATCAGTTCTCAAAGGGTCTTAAATGACTTTGTGGGGCTTTGTCAGCATGGACACACTCAGGTTTGGGAACTTACTTTGATATTAACAGAAAACTGGGCTCTAGGATTCTCATCCAGAACCCATCAGAGAGACCCGAGGGATGCGGGGAGGGTCTGGTTTGGGTGGCATCATGGAGGAACATGGAAGTTATGATGTCCTTACATGAGCTTTTCCCCAAATGTGTTCCATTGTTCAGGTGACCCTGACCATGTTCTTGCCACAATGCTACAGTCTCTGGTCCCAGCAGAGTAGTGCTTGGTTTAGATTATTTTAGTGGAAGTTAGTCTGTTCAGAACTGTTCCTAGGACATGAGACCTAACTTATGTCTAGCATTTTTCAGCTGTGAGTTCATCTTTCTGATGTCTTCCTCACAGATATCCTGATGATGGGGTGCAGCCCTGTGTTTGCTATGCAGCACATCATGGATGTACCCCACATACTGGTACGGAGAGGTTGGCATGGAAGAGATCTCTTAATGACCAGAACTCTCTGCAGCCCAGGCCCTAGCCAGCCTGGAGAGAAGCAACCTGAGGAGGCAGCCCTTGGGCTGTATCACCGCCTCCCAGCACTGGGAAGAGCCCTGGGGCACAACATTCAACAGTGGGCAACCACCACAGCCAGGACTTGGTGGGACAAATATGAAGAGTTTGTTGGACTTAATGAGGTTCAGGAGGCCCAGGGAAATGTTACTGAGGTGAGCAGGGGATCTGGGGTGGTTGACCCTGCTCTCTGACATTCCCCAAAATGTAGCCTTTTGGCTCTTACCAATTAAGTTATCAGCCACATGCTAGTGCTGGGAAGCTACATCCAGATTCGCCTGTTCTAAAATATCTTGGTGGATATTTCTTGCATAGAAACCTGGGTCTGATACTTCTAGGGTAAAGGTCTCTATGTAACTGTGCCCTCTAATCTCCCTGAAAATAGTTGCTGTGTTCCAGTAAGGCCCTGGCCATTAATGTCCATTCTGTTAGATGAACAACCATTCCTTCACAGGCTGTTTGGGAGAGTTGATGGTGAGAGTTCCTGGTTGGGGGGGCGGGGAACTCAGGATATGGTTTGCTACCTTACTATGCGAAGATAGAGGCCACTGGTTGTTAAGTCCTTTGTGGCAACAGAAATTTGTTGTTACTCCTGGTCCCACTCCTGGTTAAGCACAGAGCATTGTACCAAGGCAAGAAGAACCTGGGGATTTGAGGCACATTATTTTGTCTCTCTTTGGATGTTGGGAGCTTGGCCAAGCTGGGATTTTCTTGGTCTATAAACTGAAGGTTTGTAGTAAAGCTTTTGATGACTTTGTCCTGAGGCCTAAGTAAGGTAACAAATGGGAAACAATGTGAGAAGATTGGTTCTACTATAGTTTGAATCAGACAAGAGTTGGGTGGATTTAGTGGACACAGATTGTATGCATTGTTACCTATTTTCAAGTTTCTCAGGGGGATATTATTTCTGCTTGAATGGATAAATCTGGTGCTTTGGAGGGGTGAGGCCCAGGGCTGCACCACTGGGTGAGGCAGGAGTAGCATTAAAAGGACTACTTCTACCCTTTGCAGTTGACATCCCAGTGACCTATTAGCCATTGCCTCCTTGGCAAAGGTGCTGATCCTATGTGGGTATTGAGTGAAGGGAGTGGATGACCTCTGCTGTTCTCTCTGCAGGCAGAGAAAGTGTTCATGGTGGCTCGTGGGATTGTCCGAGAGGCTCGGGAGGACTTGGAAGTTCAGCAAGCCAAGCTGAAAGAGGTCAGGGACCGCTTGGATCGTGTCTCCAGGGATGACAACCAGTACCTGGAACTGGCTACTCTGGAGCACAGGATGCTGCAGGTAGGCCTCTTAGGAGGTAGCCCTTCCTCACCTGCACAGGGTCCCAAGCTGGTAAGTTGTAGAGGGACTAGGAGGTGAACCAGAAACTCCTGTGGAGGGGCAGGGCCCCACACTTCCGGAGCTTGTCTATCCCCTTCCTCTTGAGTACCAGGTTGACATTCTAAGACTCAGGTTGCTGAGGAGGATGTACAATGAAGGGGCCAGCCCAGGCAGCTCTAGACACATCATTTGCCATATACACCTTCGGGAGACGTCAATGCACTCCTGGCCAGACCCAAGACTGCCCTGGTGGGAAGATAATGTCACTACTTCCATATTCCCTGTTCCTCTGCTCCTATGCCTGGCCAGGTTTATTTATTCATTCATTCAGCAGGTGTTGTGGAGCCAGGGGCAGGGGAGTGTGCCAATGGCTGTAGCCACAGGGCCTTTTCCTGCTGTGTGACATGCATTGTTTCCATAGGAGGAGAAGAGGCTCCGCATAGCATATATGCATGCAGAAGACTCTGAGCGTGAGAAGTTCTCCCTCTTCTCTGCTGCTGTCCGTGAGAGTCATGAGAAGGAGCGCACAAGGGCTGAGAGGACCAAGAACTGGTCCCTCATTGGATCAGTCCTGGGAGCCCTGATTGGTGTGGCTGGCTCTACCTATGTGAACCGTGTTCGGCTTCAGGAGCTGAAGGCTTTACTCCTGGAGGCACAGAAAGGGCCTGTGAGCCTCCAGGAGGCTATCCGTGAACAGGCGTCTAGCTATTCCCTCCAGCAGAGGGACCTCCACGACCTCATGGCAGACTTGAAGGGCCTGGTGCATGCTGGGCAGGGCCAGGGCTCTGGGTCACTGGCAGGTACTTCCCCCACCCAAAACAGACACGCAGATATCCTTTCAACTGCCTTGAAAGAGCAGCTCAGTCATTCCCGGCAGGTTCATTCCTGTCTAGAGGGTTTACGAGAGCAACTTGATGGCTTGGAAAAGACTTGCAACCAAATGGCTGGGGTAGTTCAGCTTGCAAAGGCTGCAGCACACCCAGGCTTGGTGGAGCCAGCAGATGGGGCTCTGCTCAGCTCTTTGCTGGAGCAGCAGAGTGTGATCTTGGCGCTATCTGATGTGGAGCAGAGGCTAAAAGTTCAAGGCAACAGGAACACCATCTACAGCACACTGGTCACTTGTGTGACATTTGTGGCCACACTGCCTGTGCTCTATATGCTGTTCAAGGCCAGCTAACCTCTGGATCTGCCTCTAGAAGGTCTAAGTGGGTAGGTGTGAATGTGGCTTTCCCTGGCGCGAATCCCAGAGATGCAGTGAGTCTTGGGACGTATACAGCCTCAACCTGAGTCTGAGCATCATCCACGTGGATCACCACCAGATGTATTTTGCTTTGCAGGCAATGCTTATTTACAGCTTTGTGTGAGTGTTCAATTAAAGTCTTAGAATTTGTATTTAAAATAATTTACACCAGATTGAGTTATGTCCATTGAAAACCGATCCTGGACTCAGCCCCCTTTAATTCCTCTCTTACTCCATCTGGTCTGTTTTGAATGCACTCATTCCTGAGGCCTGGATTTTCATTTTGAACTTCCTGGCCTTCCCTCTGCTTGCTGTACTTTCTTGTTACATAGCCTGGGGGTTCCAATGGGTGGAATCCTGCATCTCTTTCTCTGCCATGGTATGGGGTAGCGAGAGAACCTCTTGATTCTAATGCTGCTGGAGGGGGATCAGAGGAGATAGATGGGGGGAATAGCTGATATTTTCAGAGACATCATTATATAGGTGAGTGGTTAATCTGGGTCCTTGTTGCAATTTTGTGCAGCACTGGTGTACCATTGAACTGGGTGTGCTTCCACAATTTGGGGATGACACTCAATAGAAATGGTCAGAGCTTAGGTCACCATCGGTGTGAATGGACAAACAGTTAAGGGGAGGAACTCCTGTTGATAGCTGAGAGGTGCAATAAGGCTTGAAGGTGGACTACCCTGAGAACCTCTGACCTCCCTTTTCAGAGGTGAACAGTGACCCTTGACCTCTAGACTAAATGACCCGGATAGTCTTGTGTAAACAGGAGCTGTAGGGTGGTGTTCTGTACTTTGTTGGAATATTGGAGATCTGGCACATAGTGGAAAGCCCACCCACCCTTCCAGAGTATACGGAAACTACACCCAAGGTTGGTGCATGGGAGCTCATTTGTCTGTGCCTGTGTTAAGCTGACGGTTCTGCAGAAACCTGTGGAGCCAGAAGTTTCCTGTAAGGTATCTTCCCTTCTTGTAGCCTGTGCTCAGCCCTGGGTCATGAGCATGGCTCAAAGTGGCCCCACTGGTTCTCTAACCTTTGAGAATCTGGTCCCTCAGTTATTTGGTCAATCCATCTTTGGTATGTAGTGTTTCCCCAGAATGACATGGGAAGGACCAACCTCTGTACTGAGTATTTGTACTCCTGATGGCACAGGAGGCATCTGTGTACAGATGAGGAGGGCTGTGGGAGGAGTCCAAGTTCACCTTTGAGGTAAGGTAAATCCTTATGAGTATGCACTTGAATTAAAAGATTTGGGGAGGGAAGGATTCTAGGCATACAAAAGGGATCCCACAAACTGCAGGTGGGGAGGGAGTCAAGGCAAATTGTCTGGGCTGAGGTGGGGATGGGTGTAGGGATGTTGGCAGTCTCTGAGGCTGGAGGTTAGGTGAGGGAACTGGAGAGGAATTGCCTTGCTGTTGTCAGTAAGGTGCTGGGTGTCTGGATTGAAGGACTGGAAGTGGGGATGGAAGAGAGGGGTCACCTGAGAGGTAAGGGGAGTGTTTGGAAGGCAGATGGAGGAGAGCGAAGGGAGAACCTTGAGAGGGGTGGGAGGTTTGAAGAGTAGCCAGTGTGGAAGACCTGAGCCCACCAGTTGAGGCTCCCTTTAGACTTTGGAGGGCCTGGAGGCTTCTAGGTGATGTGCATGTGACAAATTTTGCTTCCTTAAAAGCTGTGCCAGTGGCCTTGAGCCAAAGTCCCCAGGATGTTTCTTTTCTTCCAGTCTGCAGATCAGAGTGTGAAGGGCCCTACACAAGGCACAAATGGGCTTCAGGAGAGAACTCAAAAACCCAGAGTTTTCTCCATAGGAAGGCCCAGGTGATTGACAGTGAGGGAGCCCAGACTTGCCCAAGGCTTCTCAGGTTGGGTTGGATCCAGATACGGGCCGGCTGGGAGGAAAGGAAGGAAATGAATCCTTGATTGTGCACCACTGCAGCCCGGTATCCTGTGTAACAGCACAGCTAGGGGTGCTATCACCCCTGCGGTTGGTTAGCAAATAGGTGGTGGCAGTGGGTGTCAGGTTACATGGCTTAGTGATGGCGCAAACTCGGATCCAAAACCCGAGCTTTTCTCAAATAGGGGTGGGGGCCGGAAGGAGAGCTTGGTTGTTGGGGAGTACTGGAAGAAGGAGCAGTGGGCAGGGCCAGGTGTGAAGAGAAAGAAGGCGCCAAGGAGTTCAGGTAAAGGGTTTGGGGGAAGAACGACCACACGAACCCGGATACCAGAAAGGAAAAAGGGACCTCTGAGTGCTGGGAAAGGCTGTGGTGGTAGTAGCTATCAAACAGGCCGAGCAGGTGAGGGGCGCGGGTCCCACCCGGCTCTGGCGGGACAAAAAGAGGCTCGGGCGCTGTTTATAACCACCTTGGGTGTGGACCGTGACTGACGACCACTGGGGCCTCTCCGATTCCGGGGTTGCCTCCAGACCTGGTGCCGATGCTGTGTGCAGGTGAGGCCCGCTCGGCTGGGGCCTGCGGAACCGCCCTTGTTCTAGGGTTCACACTGATCTCCCCCCCTCCCCCCGCCGGCAGTCTCAGCGGGGCAGCGCTCCCCCCCCCACGCCCTCCCCCGCCTGGCATCCTACTCAGCAAACTTGTAGCGCGCGGTGCCGTGCCGGAATGCGGGTCCGGGGCGGTTCAGGGCCGTGCGTCCGGCTTTCCCGCTCTCCCAGCTGCTTCCGGCCTGGGCCCAGGCAAGGGGGGGGCGGGGAACGGCCCAGCGAGCAAGTAGGGGGAAGGAGCAGAGCCCGGCCCGGCGGACGCGGCTTTGTCTCCTTTGTTCCCAGCGGTGGTGGCATCGCTGCGGCGGGAGGGGCGGGCAGCGGAGCAATTTTCCGCCCCTTGGTCTCCGGGTAACAGCTGCGACTCCACTAGACCCACCTCCCCGGGGGAGGCCGCTGCGCTCAGATCCCGAGCGAGTCCGGAGCGGCCAGCGGCCGGCGCCCGCCTCGGCGCGCTCATTCCGCCGGCTGGTGTGGTGAGTGTGGGGCTAAGGCCGGGACAGTGGGAGTGGGACGAGATCGTGCCCCCCGCCCCCAGATCGCGTGCCCCGAGGTGGAATGGCCTAAGGCATCGATCCGGTTGGTCGGGCTGGGGTAGCTGTAGCGAGTGGTGGGCGGCTTCGGTCCTGAGAGTTGGGAATACACTTCTGAGCACGAAAGCAAACTCTGGCGGCTCCGCCTGTAACGCGATTGGGAGACAGAGGAGGTGGAGCTGCTCCTCCGCAGCCCCCTCCTCGCCGCGGCTACCACCACTGCCGCGGTTGGGATCTACTGGCCCCTTCCCCGCCCTTTTCAGGGTCACTCGTGGGGTCCTTGCCTTGCCTCAGGGTGAGGAAGGAGGGTGGGGGAAGATCCGAATGGGGAGGTCGAGGCTACCACTCAGGAGTACAGCCCTTGGAGGCTGCGCTTGGTGGGACTGACAAAGGCGGACCTTGAGTCTCCTGACACGCAGAAGAGTACCCGCTCTCCACACACAAATTCAGTGGATGATTGATGAGCACTTTGGGTAGTCGCGGGTGCCTGGTAAATAGTGGCTCCCCTCACCCATCCAGAAAACAGTGGGCAGTGTGCATCACTGTCAATGAATGGGTCCCCATTTGGTGGCCCCTGGGGGTGGGGCAGGAGGGTGCAAAAGAAATGCCAGTTTTGCTCGTACTCCTAGACAAGGTGAATGTACAGGTGTGGAAGGGCCAAATTTGTGACCCGGAATGGTTGGTCTGGAAAGCTCCAGGAGGGTCCTGTTGGTGCTTTAGCTTTGCAGACTTAGTAGGCAGTCTTGGACCCTGCTGAAGAGGTTCACAGAGAGGTCGGCCCAGAAGCGCCGGCCAGACAGGCCTGGGCACAGGCAGTTAGACTTTGGCTATGAGTCTGAACAAGGCCTGAGATGTGGGGAGTAGGCAGGAGATCATGGTCTGTGCAAGTTGGGGACATGAGGTTTGGCTCAAATCAGCTTTTTTAGTCTGTTCTTGCCAGGTCATTAATAAAGGTGGGGCCAATGCTTTGCCTTGTAAGAGGCCAAGTGGCTTTGAGAGGGGTAGGTAAGTCTCATATCTCTCCCAGGGACAGGGTCTCCTTGACAGTGAAATGGGGTCTCATTCACCATGCAGGGAGCATCTGCTCTGTGCTAGTTGCTGGGGACTGCAAATCAAAAGCCATTCTTCCTGCCTTTAAGGAGTTTCAGTCCAGGGTGGACAACGTAATGGGGGAGAAGTGGTGCCAGGCATACACTACCCCGTTTACTGATCAGAGCAGTCTTGCCTCTTTATCACTGGGAAATCAGGCTCAGAGCCTAATGGGCAGAGCACTGTACACTTGGCTGGTGACTGGGTGTGTCTATTCTATCTTTCACACAGACTACCTCCTCAGGAGCCTGGGAGAACTGGGAAATCTCCCCAGGGAGGTGATGGCTGGGTGTGGGAGTTAATGAGATAGAGAGGGAGTGGGGATTCCAGGCAGTGGGAACAGCCTGCAGGTCAGGCAGGAAAGAAGAGCACATGTGTGGGAGGATGTGGACTAGAGGGGCTTGACCTTTATCCCTCTGGCTCTGGTGCGCCCTAAAAGCTCTAGGGAGAGGTTTGCATTCCATTTCTGCTCAAGGAAAATCCTGTGAGGTTGGGTATGGGGGAAGATTAGAGGGACTAGAGGCTGTTCTGTGGCCTGTGAGGAGAAAATGTGACTGCCCTTTTGTCTTCCTCCTGTTCATGGTACATGGGGAAGGGATGCAAGGCCTTGCTTCCTGGGAGGATTGCGACTGATGAAGCCTGACATAGTACCCTGCTGTGGGTCAGCCTTTGACCTTCTGTGTGCCCTGGCCAGAACTTCTTTTGTTCCCACACATTTCTTCCTGTGTGCCCCTCAGCTCAGTTGTGATTTCACATTTGGGGAATGATTTTGTTGCTGCCCCTTGAGGTCTGGAGAACTTTGGCATGCAGTAGGCTCTAAGCAAATATTTGCCAGCAAATGAAACAGTGAACTGTCAGTCTAACTATGGGACCCTATGCCTAGGGTACAGGGTGGCAGGAGGAATGGGCAGTAGCCAAGTGCAGTAGGTGGGGAGACAAAATTTCCTCTGGGAAGAAATTTTGTCTTCCCATCCCTTGGAAACAAGATGGGGGGCTCCTGGACAGCCTGGCCTTGCATAGTTCTGAACCTCTGGCTGGGTTCGAGACTTTTTCCCTGCTGCCTCCTTCCTCCCACCCCCTTGGGTGGCAAACAGAGGCAGCCTTGTTCCTGCTCCCATAGAGCTGCCCTGTTCTCTGCACACTAAAAATGGAAACCCCCAAGCTATTTTGGGAGCAGTGCCCAGCCTGGCTGCGGCCACAGTGTCCTTGCTCCCACCAGGCTGCTGGACCCTCCTCTAAGCCTTGTGCCCGGCCCTGCTTACATAGGGGTAGCCACAGAGCACCCTGCTGAGGTGAGCCTCTGCTGGGATGAGCTGACCTGGGCCAAGAGAAGTGAACCTTCTGCACAGACAGCCTGATAGCTGGGTAGCGGGAGGGGCTGGGAGCATGCTTGGGCATAGACAAGTAAAAGAAGTGTCTCCCGTTTTGGAATGCAGTTAGGGACCACTGGGGTCTGGGAAAGCTGGTGTTGCCATGGTTTCTTGGTTCCTGGACTCAGGAACCCCAGCTTGGGTCTGCAGGCTAAGGGTACCTAGAGTCTGGGGAGGTCCTGGGGTTGGACCTTTGGATATACTGGGGGTTAGGGAACACAGCAAGGCATGATGACTTCCTCAAGAAACCTTTCACTCATCCGACACCCTGGGCCCTGACTCTGCTTTGACCTCCATGGGAGGAACTGTCTTCCACAGTTCCCTAGGACTTAGTGGTTGAGCCAGGAAGTACGTGTGTGTGTGCACGCTTGTGTGAGTTTCTATGTGGTTGTCTAAGTGTGGGTGGTGTTATGTATGTCTCTGGTGAATGGATATGACACATGCTTGTGCAGAGTATGCAGTGTGTGTGTTTGCGTAGGGATGGTCTCTGTCTGGATTTGACTTTATATGGTGTCCAAACATAGGGTGTGCCTATGTTTCTGTGTGTGTATAAATCATATCTGCATGTGTGTGTGTGTGTGTGTGTTTGTGTATGCGCGCAAGTACCCATGTGTTTGTGGGTGTGTACATGCAGCATGCATCTTGGTGTGTGCAAATGTATCTGCCAGTGTACTGGTGCCTGTTTGGGCTAGGATGGCCCCTGGCTTGTAGGGAGGGTGTGTACTTGGGTGCTTTGACAGGGAAGAGTGTGAGCAGAGAGTAGGATAGTAGAGAGTGCCAAGAGGAAGGGAACTGGGAGGGAGAGGGCCATGCTGGGGGCCCGAATGGGCTCTGCTGGCCATGGGGCTCCATTCTAGCTGACCTTTCCCAGGCCCCTAGGGTGCCTGGCTCTTCTGCCCTCCCCCTCCCCATGTGGGCTCTGAGGAGGCGTCCTCTGTGGAATGTGTTTGGTGGCTGAGGGCCAGGCTGGGCCTGGCTGCACAGGCAGGCAGGGCAGCGGGGAGGGGGTGATTTTGTAATGCCTCCACAGTGGGGGGTTCAGGGTTCCCACATGCCTGCAGTCTAGCCCCTAGATTCATATTTTGCTTTTTCCCTGGCTAGGTGATTTCCTGCTCAGGTCATGCTGTTGTCTCCTGATTTAGCTGGCCCTACCAGGTGAGCCTGACCTCACTCCTAGGCATCTGGGAGCAGTGTTATTCCCTCTGCTCAGGGCTCTCTGAGGCTCTCTTTCATCTCCCACCCATCTCAGCCTGGACCTCCCCCTTCCCTCTGGCCTGTTGGTTCTGTGGTTATCACCCTTCTAGATTCCTGGCCAGAAAGGTCCTTCACCCAGTTCTTGCCTTACTCAGACATGCTAGTGACCCCTGAGACTTTGTCTCCCCTCCTCCTTCTGTTTAGTAAACTGACACCCATGCAGAGAGGACCTCTCAGGGTTCTTGGTCCTCTTCTTTTCCTCACTTGCTCTTCTGTCTCTTCCAGGTCCTGCTACCCATGGTCCTTGTGGTGGCACAGAGCAGCAGGGAATATGGGTGGAGTGGGATGGGTGTAGGACTCCAGAAAGCATAGTGCCCACATACAAGGAATGGTATTGAAGTTTCCAGGGATAGCGTCCCCGGTTTTTTCCCTGGCTAGTGTGTGGCCCTGGGATCATCCTTGCACATAGTGTCTATCTAAGACTAGTCCTTTCTGCTTACCCTCAGATTAGGAGGCAGTGCCTATCCCTTATCAGTGACCTTAGGGTGCTCTGCTGGTCACATGAGTCCCACTCAACCTTTCTCCCTGCCAGGTGATCATGCCTGCCTTTGGCCCAGCTCTTCTCCAGACACTCTGGGCTGGATGGGTCCTCACCCTCCAGCTCTCTCCACCAGCTGCTTTCACTCCCAATGGCACACATCTGCAACACCTGGTGAGGGACCCCACCTCAGACACCCTCTATCTAGGGGCTACCAACTTCCTGTTCCAGCTGAGCCCTGGGCTGCAGCTGGAGGCCACAGTGTCCACAGGTCCTGTGCTAGATAGCAGGGATTGCCTGCCACCTGTGATGCCTGATGAGTGCCCCCAGGCCCAGCCTACCAACAATCCCAATCAATTGCTCCTGGTGAGCCCAGGGGCCCTGGTGGTGTGTGGGAGTGTGCACCAGGGGGTCTGTGAGCAACGAAGTCTGGGACAGCTTGGGCAACTGCTGCTGCGACCAGAGCGGCCTGGGGACACCCAGTATGTGGCTGCCAATGACCCTGCAGTCAGTACAGTGGGGCTGGTGGCCCAGGGCTTGTCGGGGGAGCCCCTCTTGTTTGTGGGTCGGGGATACACTAGTAGAGGTGTGGGGGGTGGTATTCCCCCCATCACAACCCGGACCCTGCGGCCACCAGACCCCCAAGCTGCCTTCTCCTATGAGGAAACAGCCAAGTTGGCCGTGGGCCGCCTTTCCGAGTACAGCCACCACTTTGTGAGTGCCTTTACACATGGGGCCAGTGCCTACTTTCTGTTCCTGCGACGGGACCTGCAGGCTCAATCTAGAGCTTTCCGAGCTTATGTGTCTCGTGTGTGCCTCTGGGACCAGCACTACTACTCCTATGTGGAGTTGCCTCTGGCCTGCCAGGGTGGCCGCTATGGGCTGATCCAGGCTGCAGCAGTAGCTGTGTCCCAGGAGGTGGCCCGTGGGGAGGTGCTCTTTGCAGCCTTCTCCTCAGCGGCTCCCCCTACTGTGGGCCGACCCCCATCTGTGGCTACTGGGGCATCTGGAGCCTCTGCACTCTGTGCCTTTCCTCTGGATGAAGTGGACCGGCTTGCTAATCATACACGAGATGCTTGCTACACCCGGAAGGGCCGTACTGAGGATGGGACTGAGGTGGCCTACATCGAGTATGATGTCAATTCCTGCTGTGACCAACTGCCAGTGGTGAGTTGCAGTATGGCCTGGCCTTTGCCCTTCTCCAAGACCACTGGCCAATCATTTGCAGCCAAGAAGCTACCCAGGGAGTATGAAGGGAAGCTGGTAGGGGAGCAGGGAATGATCAGATCAGCAACTACTAGGTTCTTCCTTTGGGCCTAGGTGATGGAGGGTCACTCAACACGGCAGTCAGGGTGGCAGAGAGCAGTGCAGGGATGAGCTTGGACCAGAGTGCCAAAGAAGTGGCATTGTGGAGGTGGGCTAAGGTTCTAGAATAAGAGCATGAAGTTGCAATGAGACTTATAGTTTTAGGTTCTGGAGCCAGAGAGGAAGGGGAGGTTGGGATTTGTATGATTGTAGCCTCGGGATGGATACAGAAGGGAAGAAACTGCTTACAGGGAGTCTGAGTTGGTGAAAAGCGCAGGGGGTTCAAGTCAGTGGTCTGGGAGTTGAGGAGGCAAGCTGTGAGAGTTTTAGGAAGTGGCTAGGAGAAGGTGGAGCACAGCAATCAGATGAAGCAGCTCCCTGGCCAAGGGTGAGAGAAGGTGGGGCCGATAGGCATGGGTACGGAATCAAAGGGGAAGGAGCCCTAGAAACTGGAGAAGGCAGTCATAGATTAAGTGCACTGTGGTACGGCTAAGGATGTAGCTGTGGCAGGTATTGCTTAGGGTGGGGTTGTCAGGGAGGGCTGGCAGAGACAGACCAGGGGCTTAGAGGAGGTTGTCCAGGGAGGATGGGGCAGGACTTAACCAGTTGTCCAGTGAGGGACTTAACCAGTGCTTCTTGCTGCCTGCAGGACACCCCAGATGCTTATCCCTGTGGTTCAGATCATACACCCAGCCCTATGGCCAGCCATGTCCCATTGGAAGCCATACCAGTTCTGGAGTGGCCAGGGGTTCAGCTAACAGCTGTTGCAGTCACTGTGGAGGATGGACACACCATTGCTTTCCTTGGTGACAGTCAAGGACAGCTGCACAGAGTGAGTCCATCAGTACCAGGCCCTGATTGAGGATCCGTAGAATATTGGCTACTAGGGACCCAGCCTAGGTGAATGAAGCTACCTATGTGTCCTGTGAAGGCTGAGATGTGTGTTCAGTGATATGGCTCCCACACCTGGGCTGGGAGAGATGATCTGTGCTCCTCTTCCTAGGACTGGATGGGTTTACCTGTAACTCCCTTCTACCTACCCTGGGATTGGTTGCAATGGTCTGTGACTGCCCAGGAGGGAATTTTTATATTGCTTCAATTGTGAATGGAGGAAAGCCTTGCGTCTGTGGCGGTGGACTTGTGCTGGACCCTGTGGTCTCTGATCTTAGGTCTACTTGGGCCCTGGGAGTGATGGCCACCCATACTCCACACAGAGCATCCAGCAGGGGTCTGCAGTGAGCAGAGACCTCATCTTTGATGGGACTTTTGAGCACCTATATGTTATGACCCAGACTACAGTAAGTGACAGGCATGAGCCAGGGCATAGTTGTTGGGAGGGTTCTCTGGGGAGCCACTGGTGTTTGGATTGTTGGCCTCATGTCCTCTTTGCTGTCACAGCTTGTGAAGGTTCCTGTGGCTTCCTGTGCTCAGCACCTGGACTGTGCCTCTTGCCTTGCTCACAGGGACCCATACTGTGGGTGGTGTGTGCTCCTTGGCAGGTTAGTGCTCCGCCAATCCTTGACCCCTCTTGACCCATCCTCATGCCTGAAGTGCTACTCTATAATTGTCTCATTCAGGATTCTTGACCCTTGGCCCTGGGCTCTCAACCTCTCTTACCTTTGGAAACCCCCTTCATTTACCCTGTGTATCAATGCCCTGCCAGTGTAGATACAGGATCCTGGTGTCACCCACCACTTGAGGGGCCTGCCCAAGACCTCAGGATTACAGTGGTCCCCACTCTGGTCCCCAGCAGGCCCTTGACGGTATAGGTGACGGTATAGGAACTGGTCATTCTCACTCAGGTGTAGTCGCCGTTCAGAGTGCTCAAGGGGCCAGGGGCCAGAACAGTGGCTATGGAGCTTTCAGCCTGAGCCGGGCTGTCTGCGAGTGGCATCCATGAGTCCTGCCAACATCAGCCGAGAGGAGAGGAAGGAGGTGAGTGGCCAGAGTAGGAAGAGCCTCAGTGAGGACAGGTCTGGGGATGGGTCCAGGCCTTGGATTTTGGTGTCAATTGTATTAAATACCACATGGCCTTACATAGTCACTCCTTTTGGGCCCTCAATTCCTCCATCTGTTTTCAACCCAGTCCAGAAGGTGTTTGTGAGGTGTTGGGACTGGAGGCTGCTGATGCCTGCCCACACTGGGTATCCTATAAATGTGAGCCCTGATCTACTGCCTAAGCTGTAGTGGGGTCCTAAAAGTGTGTGCTGGACTTTCTTGGCAGGTTTTCCTGTCAGTGCCGAACCTGCCACCCCTATGGCCAGGGGAGTCATATTCCTGCCATTTTGGGGATCATCAGAGTCCTGCCCTGCTGACTGGTTCTGGTGTAATGTGCCCCTCTCCAGACCCTAGTGAAGCCCCTGTGCTGCAGAGAGGAACCGGTGGGTGAGAGAAGTGGCCAGCCCCAGAACTGGGAGGTCCACCTGCCCCTATTCTGTTTCAAGGGGTATGGTAGGGTGTGGTGTGAATCCAGCATAAGAACCTTGAATTGATGCTTTTCTCTGAGTCTCCTCACGGATTTCCAATACTGTAGAGTGTCCATTTTATGCCCTGTAGACTGTTCCCTGATTCTGGGTTCCTTTCCCCATTCAGGGTGGTAGCCACTCTCCACTCTTTAGCCCTGGCCCTCTCTCCTACTTTGCAGACCATGTTTCTGTGAGCGTGGAGCTCAGATTTGGTGCTGTGGTAATTGCCAAAGCTTCCCTCTCCTTCTATGACTGTATGGCAGTCACTGAGCTCCGCCCATCTGCACAGTGAGTTCCTTTCCCTGTCCCCCAGCTTTGAGCTCCCCTGTGGAGATATCTGCCCCATGATTTTGCTCTGTGCAGGTGCCAGGCCTGCGTGAGCAGCCACTGGGGGTGTAACTGGTGTGTCTGGCAGCACCTGTGCACGCACAAGGCCTCATGTGATGCTGGGCCCATGGTGGTAAGCCAACAGGTGAGTAGGACTCCAGGATAGATCACACAGGGGCTTTGGGTCCCCAGTGTGAGGGTTTTTTGATGGCCCGGGGTCTGTGTGTCCGCCTGCTCATGTGAGGCTGTGTCTGAACGCCCAACTTGCTGTGTGTGGCGGACTCACTAGCGAATGGCTGCTGATTGGTCCTGCCTATTTCAGGAGAGGACATTTATAACTGAGAGGTGGGAGGTGTGGCCTTCATGCCCCACCTCAGCACAGACACCCCTGGAGCCTGCCCTCTGTGTTTCTCCTTTGGAGAATTAATGGGCTGTTTTTGTTTCTCTTTTCCTTGGTCTCCTTTCCTCTTAACATACCCTTTGCCTGCCTGCCTCCTGTTCCTGCGCCTGCCTGCTGAGTGGCCATTCCTGTCTTTCTCTGCCTCCCCTTTCAGAGCCCGCTTCTTTCCCTAGCCCCTCCTGCAAGAGATGTACCCACCCCCTTCCCACCCACTGCCCCCACATCCACAGTCACCCCTGTTCCTGACACCTTTCCTGTAGACCCTGGAACCACAGCCTCAGATGTCCCTACTAGGGCCAAACCTTACCCCTGGGGGCCGTGGATAGATCCTGGTCCCATACCTTCCCCCACCTCCACAGAATTACTTCTCCATGAGAAGCCCTTCCCTCCCAACCTCCCCACAAGACCTGGAACTGCTGTTCCTGGCCCCACTAACTTGGGACCTGCAGCCACACCTGAGGACCTCTCAACCTCCCACTCATCGCCCTCAGATGCAGCAGCAGTACCCCCTACAGAGCCTGGCCTTGAGGCCCTTCCCTCCACGGTTGCCCTGGACCAGCGTCCTGGCACTGTGCCTGCCACCACTTTCCCAGGGGCCACTGGCTCCACGAAGCCCGCTCTGGACTGGCTCATGAGAGAAGGTGGCGAGCTGCCGGAGGCCGACGAGTGGACAGGGGGTGATGTGCCCGCCTTCTCCACTTCCACCCTCCTCTCAGGTGATGGAGATTCAGCAGAGCACGAGGGCCCTCCTGCCCCCCTCATCCTCCTGTCCAGCTTCGACTACCAGTACGACACCCCCGGGCTCTGGGAGCTGGTGAGGTCCAGCCCAGGAAGGAGGCCTCGGGAGGGGATGGGGAAATGCAGTTCCTCTCTTGCCTTGTGATTTTCCCAATGGATGGGCAGGGCAGAGTCTTGCCCTTGGAGTCCAGCAAGACAGAGGCCTGAGGTGGGCAGTGTGGGGTCCATAGATTGCCTTGCTCTTGGTTCCTGCAGGGAGAGGTGAATTGGGGGGCAAGCTCCTGCCCCTGTGTGGAGAGTGTTCAGGGTTCCACATTGATGCCAGTCCATGTGGAACGAGAAGTTCGGCTGCGAGGCAGGAATCTGCGTCTTTTCCAGGTATGTGTGTCCTGCTTGCAACTGTCCTTGCAGTCTCCTTGGCTGATGACAAACTCTACATAAGCCCTGGGGAGCAGAAAGAGGGCGTGGCCCTGGGTCCTAATCCCAACCCAGAGGCTGTACCGGACCTATGTGACTCATGGCTCCCAGCTCCCAAAGCTGCCCCAACAACTGTGTCCTTTGCCCACAGGATAGCCCAGGAGACAATGAGTGTGTGATGGAGCTGGAGGGCCTTGAAGTGGTGGTTGAGGCCCGGGTCGAGTGTGAGCCGCCTCCAGATACCTGGTGCCAAGTCACATGCCAGCAGCACCAGGTACAACAGGAACCTGGGTGGGCAAGTGTGCACTGGCCACAGGCTGGCTGCATCATGCATGTCTGATTCCAAGTTTTAACCATGGAAAATAGATGGGTGCTCCATTTCTGACGTCTGACTCTGTCTCATGATATCTCCGCATCCCAGCCTGACCTTTAACTGGAGATCCAGGGAGTCCCTCCATTCCAGTTCTGCCTCTAAATTCCAACCCTTTCACCCCATAGGTCTCTGTACCCCAAGTCTGATCTCGGACCCTGTGTTACCATAACTAGTCATTTTAGTCCTTTCTCTGAGCATCCCTTCCCCAGAAATTGTGCATTCCCCAACTCCAGGCTCTGACCACATTCCCACTTTTCCAGCTTAGTTATGAGGCTCTGCAGCCAGAACTTCAGGTGGGGCTGTTTCTGCGTCGGGCTGGCCGCCTACGTGTGGACAGTGCTGATGGACTTCATGGTGAGCTACCCAGTGGCCATGGGGGTGCTCTGGTAGTAGGAGGTCCCTGCCTCTCACCTTTATCCTTTCTTCGTCCAGTGATACTTTATGACTGTTCTGTGGGCCACGGAGACTGCAGCCGCTGTCAAACTGCCATGCCCCAGTATGGCTGTGTGTGGTGTGAGGGGGAATATCCACGTTGTGTGGCCCAGGAGGCCTGTGGCAAAGCTGAGGCGGTAGCCATCCAGTGCCCTGCACCTCTCATCTACTCAGTATGTAGAAATGTTGGTGCATCCCTTCCTCATGCTGTCTTTGGTGGGAAGGTGGTGCCTGTGCCATATATGAGGGAACCCAAAAGTGGGGAGCTGGGGATGCCTCTCTAGACTGCCAGAAATCTGCATATGTGGATCGATGTGAGGAGTCCTTATCCTGGAACAGGTGGAGCCGTTGACTGGGCCTATAGATGGAGGTACCCGCGTCACCATCAGGGGCTCCAACCTGGGCCAACATGTGCAGGATGTGCTGGGCATGGTCGAGGTAGCTGGAGTGCCTTGTACTGTGGATGCCCAGGAGTATGAGGTCTCTAGCAGGTGAGCTGGCTGGGCTCAACGTGGGTTGACTTTCGTACTCAAAGGTTTACTACCTCTTACTCATCTGTTTTCCCTCTCCTCCTTTTCCTTGATTCTGGTTCTAATCCTTGGTATTGGGTTTGTCATTAAGGCAATGAAGCAACCACCTTGGCTTTCTTTTCTTTTTCTTTTAAAAGAGAAAGGGACAGTGAGAGAGAGAGAGAGAAAGAGAGAATCAGTTTTATTTAGTTTTTCATGTGACTTTTGTTGTTCCGATACTTCATGGTGTACATGGTGCTGGGGTTTGAACCTGGGGTTTGAACCTGTGTCCTCGTGCATGCCAGGCAAACGCTGTAACTGCTGAGCTACCACTCCAGCCTCCCACCTTGGCTTTGTGCACATACCTGCAGGTCACTGGCCTGCGCTTCTTCTAAGACCTGTCTGGGGCAGAGTCACTGTCCATAGCTGAGTGGTGGGTCTGTATCTTGGCTCTGGTCAGACTTTCTTATCTGACTTTCTGGGTGATAGTGGATATAGTTGTAGTATCAGGTTCCTTAGATCCCAATAGCTGGGCTCAAAGGCTGGCCTCACCAGTTTACCTTCTTATCTATGTACTAGCCGGTTGGGTTCTCAGGAAGTACACTTGTGGCACACCTGCAGAGTGCCAGTTTCTTCTGTCTGGCCTCTGGGAACCCCTGCCACCTTCCCAGGGTTACTGAGTTTTTAGTCTTGGTAACCTGGTCAGTGGTGGCAGGGTCCCAAAGTTGCATACATGGGACATTCTCAAGGAGGTAGCCAAAAGCAGTGTGGCTCAAACTTGGTTGAATATCAGGGTGACCTGGAGAATGACAGAATAGGTCCCTAATTCCACCCTCAGAGATGTGGATTCAGAAGGCATTTTATGAGGCCTTACAATTTGTTTTTTATTATTGATTAATTGTAGTACTGAGGATTGAGTCTAGGGTCTTGTGCATGGTAGGCAAATGACACATTCTATATATTAAACAAGGAACTACTATGCAAAATGTTTTATGATTGAGAACCTAAGGAGACTTTCTAGATTGTTAATGATTCCAGAACTGTAAGACTTACATAGTTTTTAAAGTAATTTATAAAGTAATTAAAATATATTTTGGCTGGAGCCTTCCCTGAGTGTTTGCAGTGACTGTGACAATGTCTCGGAATAGAGCCACTGTAGACTTAACATTCTGAAAATTAATTTTTCCCAAGTTTCTGTTTTCTGGCTGACAACCAAGCATTTTCTTAGGGTGTTCACTTCTACACTCATATCTGACTAGAGACTCTCGGATTTTTTTTTTTTTCCAAGAAGAGATCAAATTTTTACTTTTTGCTGGGGGGATGTTGTGCATATCCACCTAGGGTGGCTGGCTAGGTCCACTTATTAGGTTGGCCACCCTCCACCAGCCTGCAGGGCTCCTTTGTATGCCATAAGAGAGGGATAAATTCCTCCTTATTGGGGGCCTCTGGGCTAAACCATAAATATTAATTATCAGATACCAAAGCCTGCTGGTGCCTTAAGGAGTTTCCTCCAAAGCAAGAAATGATCCCAATCTGTCTTGTGGAGAATGGGGATGGGAAAAGCATTTGGCAGTGGGCCAAGAAGAGGGGTCTGTTGACCAGGGTCTCTCTCAAAGTACCTTCTCCCTGCCCTGTGCCCACAGTCTTGTATGCATCACTGGGGCCAGTGGAGAGGAGGTGGCTGGTGCTGCAGCAGTAGAGGTGCCAGGAAGAGGGCGCAGCATCTCAGAGCTCAACTTTGTTTACCAGGTGCGTGACTGCTAAGCTGCCCTTAATTGCTAACGGGCTAGTCCCTTTGGTGGTCTCTCAGTCCATCTGGTTTTGCCTTCATGTGGCTCCCTACCCCAGCACCATCGTGGCTATCTCAGGCTCCTTTGCCTCTGTTCTGGCCTGATGCTTGTCTGTCTCCCTGTTTCCCTTTGCACAGGATCCAAAGGTGCATTCCATCTTCCCAGTTCGTGGCCCCAGAGCTGGGGGCACCCGCCTGACCCTACATGGTTCCAAGCTATTGACTGGGAGGCTGGAGGACATCCGAGTGGTGGTTGGAGACCAGCCTTGTCACTTGTGAGGGCCGTTTGCTCATCCTACAAAATTCCATGTGCCCCAGGGAGAGGATAGAAGGAGGTGGGATGCTGGGGAGCACAGAAAGGGGGATAGGGCCAAATCATCCTCTTAAGAAAGTGGTCATACCCTCCCAAAGCTGGGGCTATGGTAGGAGTGCAGCCTTGAGGGTCACTGAAGCAAGGAAGTAGGGAAGTGAGCTGAGGCCTGAGTGGATCCCTAGTTCTGTCCTGCACTCCTCCTCCCCCAAGCCCAGCTGAACTGCCTTTAACTCTCACCCTCCTCCCTAGGCTTCTGGAGCTACAATCAGAGCAGCTACGGTGTAAGACCAGCCCACACTCCGTGCCTGCTACATTACCTGTGACTGTGTGGTTTGGGGCCACTGAGCGGAGGCTTCAGCATGGCCAGTTCAAGTACACATCAGATCCCAATGTCACCTCTGCTGGCCCCACCAAGAGTTTCCTCAGGTGTGGGGCCAAGGGCATGGTTGCGTGACAAGTGAGCTTTTGCTGCTTCTTTCATAGGGATAAGGCTTTGTGTGTGGGGCCCTGAATCTCTTGAATAGGAAGATGGAGTCATGTGGCTTGGGCTGGGCTGAGCTAGCTGGGACTAGTGCTGTGAGCTCGGATTCATAGAAGCCATGAGTGGTTCATGGGTTCTGTTTCAGTGGAGGACGTGAGATATGGGTCCATGGCCAGAATTTGGATGTGGTGCAGATACCAAGAATCCGAGTGACTGTGACTCCAAGAGTGCTGCAGCCCAGCCAGGGGCATGGGCGGAGGCGCCGTTTGGTCCCGGAGACAGTGTGTTCCCCTGGAACCTCCTGTGGTGTTCATCATGTAGGATACCCTTGGACCTCCCCTGCCTGTATTGGGCTGGCTACCATTCTCCTCTTACCCCATACCATGCCCTGTGGGCAGCCATGGGTGGTTGGTACCAAAGGATAAACTTCCCATCTTTGCTCAGCTCCATTCCTACACGGCCTCTCAGTGGACCCTCCCTTGTCTTTCTCCACCAGTTCGAAGAGCCATGTTATGTGAACTCCTCCCAGCTCATCATGTGCCGCACACCTGCCCTTCCAGGTCTGCCTGAGGACCCCTGGGTCCAGGTGGAATTTGTCCTTGACAATCTGGTCTTTGACTTCGCAACACTGAGCCCCACACCTTTCTCTTATGAGGCTGATCCCACTCTGCAGCCCCTCAACCCTGAGGACCCCACCATGCCATTCCGGCACAAACCTGGAAGTGTCTTCTCTGTGGAGGTACTGCTTCTTATTGAACTGGGCAGGGTCCAAAAACCCTCTTTTTGTAGGACAGCACTGCATTAGCAG
Source organism: Aplodontia rufa (assembly GCA_004027875.1). Lineage (NCBI taxonomy): Eukaryota > Metazoa > Chordata > Mammalia > Rodentia > Aplodontiidae > Aplodontia > Aplodontia rufa. The sequence continues at coordinate 20,420 of PVKS010004430.1, read as the reverse complement.
TGGGGAGGCCATGACAGTTGAGCAGGGCTGACGGGGGAGGAGAGTGGGATGCCACCCTAGCTCCTGACAGGGGTTTAACTGGTAGCCTGGATCCTAACATTTCATGGCAGGTGTCTTCATGACAATCAGTAAATGACTTGGCACACACAGTAGCTATGGGGTGTGCTACACAACAGGTAACTGAGTTGATCTCTGTGTGGCAGCCTGGCTTACATAGACAATACTAGGCACATATTCTGACATAAACAGTGGACAGTAAGTGTGCACTTGGACAGACCACAGGTAGACAATCTATCACCCATCTGGGTAGCCATCAGACGGTGGGGGCTCTGGTTTTGTTAGTTAACTAGACAGGATTCTGGAGGCAGTTTTAGGTTCTCCATATTTTTAGTTCTGTAGAAAGAGAAGGGAGGGACAGAGAAAGGTCATGAGGAGCAGCCTGAAAGACATCTCGTGACCATCAGTCCTATCTATGGGAAAGTAGTGCTGAGGAATTGTCAGCCCTGCACCTGGAAGTGGGTCTTAGAACTATCCTTCCCATATTTGGAAGGATAGGATCTGAGTGCCCACCAGCTCTCTTGGGGAAGAGTGACACATAAGTGACCCATGTTCCAGGGAGAGAATCTGGACCTTGCAATATCCAAGGAGGAGGTGGTGGCCATGATAGGAGATGGCCCCTGTGTGGTGAAGACACTGACCCGGCACCACCTGTACTGCGAGCCCCCTGTGGAGCAGCCTCTGCCACAGCACCATGCCCTCCGGGAGGCACCTGACGCTTTGCCTGAGTTCACCGTCAGTGGGCAGGTCCCAGGCAGGGCTGGGCATTGGGGATGTGCTGAACCCTCTCTCACAGGTGGCTCTCCACAGGTGCAGATGGGAAACCTGCATTTCTCCCTGGGTCATGTGCAGTACGATGGCGAGAGTCCTGTGACTTTCCCTGTGGCAGCCCAGGTGGGCTTGGGGGTGGGCGCCTCTCTTCTGGCTCTGGGTGTCATCATCATTGTCCTCATATACAGGTGGGTGTAGCCAGATGTGGCTGGGTTGGGCTGGGACAGAATAGGGATGGGGCAGATCAGACCAGGGCTCAGCAAAGAATCAGAGACAGAGTGCTTTAGATTTTGTAGAATGAATGATCTCTTGCCATCCAGCTCTGCCATCAAGCACAAGAGCAGTCATGGGCAGTATGTAAACACATAAGTGTGGCTGTGTTCTAACAAATTTTTTTTTGTAAAGATAGGTCACAGGCCAAATTTAGTGCCATTGTAGTTTGCTGATCCCTAGGCTCAACTGTACTGGGGTAGATGGGGCATGGGTGGGTGTGGCTTGCTGGGATGGGGTAGGCTGAATTGTTTTGGGCCAGACCTTATCCCTGAGTTAACTATGCTAGAAAAGGTCAGGGTGTGCCTAGGGCTGGGTCAGACAGGCCTGGACCAAGAGGGACCCCGTAAGGGCTTTGGCTTTCCCTTCCTCATCTTGGTGCTAAGCAGGAGGAAGAGCAAGCAGGCCCTGAGGGACTATAAGAAGGTTCAAATTCAGTTGGAGAATCTGGAGAGCAGTGTGCGGGACCGTTGCAAGAAGGAGTTTACAGGTGAGGGCCTAAAAGGTGGCCCTGCCTTCCATGGTTTGTCCCAAGTCTACTCCCGTCACACAGGATTGGCACCCAACCTGGCTTTTGTTCAACAGACCTCATGACAGAGATGACTGATCTCACCAGTGACCTTCTGGGCAGCGGCATCCCCTTTCTCGAATATAAGGTATATGCTGAGAGGGTCTTCTTTCCTGGACACCGGGAGTCACCTTTGCACAGGGACCTTGGTGTCCCTGAGAGCAGGCGATCCACCGTGGAACAGGGCCTGGGGCAGCTCTCCAACTTGCTCAATAGCAAGCTCTTCCTTACCAAGGTACTGCCCCACACTAGGCTGGACCCTCCCTACCTCATCCTTAACTGGACTCTTCTGGCCTGACACTTCTCCATTTCATCCTTTCTGATCCCCAATTCCATATATCCTGACCCAGTTTATCCACACCCTGGAGAGTCAGCGTACCTTCTCTGCTCGGGACCGTGCTTATGTAGCGTCTCTCCTCACCGTGGCACTGCATGGGAAGCTTGAGTATTTTACTGACATCCTCCGTACCCTGCTTAGTGATCTGGTAGCCCAGTATGTGGCCAAGAACCCCAAGCTGATGCTGCGCAGGTCTGTATGGCTGTTGGGATTGGGTGGGCAGTGAAGAGTTGGAGATAGGATCTAAAGCAGGGCCTTGGTTCTGCCTGGGGTCCACAGAATACAGAATGCCTCATCCCCACTGCTGACCTTGGCCCTCCCGTTTCTTGTCATCCCAGGACAGAGACTGTGGTGGAAAAGCTGCTCACCAACTGGATGTCCATCTGCCTGTATACCTTTGTGAGGGTGAGAGAGGCAGAGGCTGATGGAGCTTCTGTTCAGGGACGGTTGAACCCTTTAAACCACTAACCCTACAGGTCCCATGCAACATAGCTTTCAAACTTGTGTCAAAGCAGAGACCCTGCCTCATATGTCCTCGGTCACCTTCAGCCTGCATCCTGTCTTCTTTCCTGTTGTGCATTCTGTCCCATATACCTTTGCTATCTGCATGGGGCCCTAACTACCCACACTCTCCCAGGACTCAGTAGGGGAGCCTCTGTACATGCTCTTTCGAGGGATTAAGCATCAAGTGGACAAGGGGCCAGTGGACAGCGTGACTGGCAAAGCTAAATACACTCTGAATGACAACCGCCTACTCAGAGAGGATGTGGAGTACCGTCCCCTGGTGAGGGTGTGTGTGTGTGTGTGTGTGTGTGTGTGTGTGTGTGGTGTGCATTGTCAAGTCCTCAGTTGGTACTAGCTTTTAGGTCTGCACCTAGATGTGGAGCCAGCCTGATCTCTCACTGCACACTGGAGAGAGGCCTTTGCTTATTTATTTTTGATGCTGGGAATCAAACCCTGATCCTCACATATGCTAGATAAACATTCTACCACTGAGATGTACCCATAGCCCAAGACTGGCCTTTAGATTATCTTAACAGGATAGAGGGTTGAGGGCCAGACCTTGAGGAGAGTACCTTAGAGGGTCCCTAGACTTGGGATGGGACTAGGGTAGATACAGCCAGGGTTTGGGAGGAGACTACCCGGCCCTGGACAGGGCCCAAGGGTCTTTCTGACCACCCTACCAGGGATGTGGCCTTGTCTACCAAGCCAGGAGCCATTGTGACTGACCTGCACATCTTCCCTCTGGGTTTACTTTCCTTTAGTTACACATGAGGGATCCCTTGAGGAGGTCCCATCCAGTCTCCACTAAACATGTTCCTCTGTTAGGTTGGGTGGAGAATCCTGGCTAATGCAGGCTTTTCTCAGGCACTTTAGCCTGAACAGCTCAGCCAGGCACCTGGGGACCTGAGTGAAGAGGGGCTTGTACTCACTCAGGTGTTCTGCCATTCACCCCATAGATGTTATAAGCATACTGTTCTATGTGTTAGAGTTGATGAATGTAGAAGCTGCTATCCCTGGGGGAGGCAGGCAGGTGATAAGACAAGAATTAGGGATTGTTTGGTGTTTGGGGGTCAGAGACTGTGGCTTTCTCATGTGTTGTCCCTGCCCTTGGTCTTAGGTCTTGGCTATCCTAAATGTGGCACAAATCCTGATGATTCCCATGTGTTTTGCCTAGACCTTGAATGCGCTATTGGCTGTGGGGCCTGGGGCAGGAGAGGCTCAGAGTGTGCCCGTGAAGGTCCTGGATTGTGACACCATCTCCCAAGCCAAGGAGAAGATGCTGGACCAGCTTTATAAAGGAGTGCCTCTTGCCCAACGGCCAGACCCTCGCACGTTGGACGTTGGTGTGTGGTGAGGGGTGTGGCCTGGGGACCAAAGACACTATTGGGCCTAAGATGGCCCAGGACCAGCCCTGCAGGGACTGCTTATCGCCCAGGGTGGGTGGGATGTTGGAGGTTGGGACAGTGGCTGGCTCTGCAACATCTTTATTGGACAACCTCTCATGCTGTTTTTTGGAGAGGTTGGGTGGGGTTGCCCCTGATTAAGGGGTGGTGCCCTTTAGCAGGACAAAATGGGTCCCACTGTGACAAGGGTATCCTAAAAGTCCTGGACCATGACCTATCTTATTCTTGCAGAATGGCGATCTGGAGTGGCTGGACACCTCATTCTTTCTGATGAGGATGTCACTTCTGAGGTCCAGGGTCTGTGGAGGCGCCTGAACACCCTGCAGCATTATAAGGTTGGAGGGTGGGAACTGGACAGGGGGTATGATGGGGTGGAGTTGGTAGAGGGGTCACCAACTGTGGTCAGCAGGTTCCAGATGGAGCAACTGTGGCTCTTGTCCCCTGCCTCACCAAACATGTACTCAGGGAAAACCAGGATTATGTCCCTGGAGAACGTGAGTATCTGACCCCAGACTTCTACACTTGCCTTGCCCAGTCCTGGGTTTTGCGGGGCAATCCTTTAGTTCTCAGAGTGGGCGTGTGCCTATTTTCCTTCTTCCCAAGAGGCCTCAACTAGGTGCCTCTACTCCTGGGAGGGTTGGCAGGACCCTGGAGACCCAGGAAATGAAACCTGGTATGGGGCAACCCACTATGGGGTCTCTGCACAGGGACTCCAATGCTGGAGGATGTAGATGAGGGAGGCATCCGTCCCTGGCACCTGGTGAAGCCAAGTGAGGAACCAGAGCCACCGAGACCTCGGAGGGGCAGCCTTCGGGGTGGAGAGCGTGAACGAGCCAAGGCCATCCCTGAGATCTACCTGACTCGCCTGTTATCCATGAAGGTGGAGCAGGGAGGACTGGTCAGGGCTGGGACCAAGGACAGGACAGGCAGTGGGGTCTGGATTATGGGGGAAAATGGCCACTTAGGGGATTTGGGGTGGTGTGGGACTTGCACAGCTGAGTTCCATAAGGTGTCTGAGGCTGGGCTGGTGCTGAAGTCCCCTTGCTGACCACATCTGTCTGCTTTCCCCTCTTCATACAGGGCACTCTGCAGAAGTTTGTGGATGACCTGTTCCAGATGATTCTCAGTACCAGCCGTCCTGTGCCTCTTGCTGTGAAGTACTTCTTTGACCTGCTAGATGAGCAGGCCCAGCAACATGGCATCTCTGACCAAGATACCATTCATATTTGGAAGACCAACAGGTATGCAGGAGGCAGGGCTTAGGGCATGGGTGGGGGTCTTCCCTCCTGCCTCCTCAGCATGCTCATCAGCCATGTCTGCCCCACTTACAGCCTGCCACTAAGGTTCTGGATCAATATAATTAAAAACCCACAATTTGTGTTCGACGTGCAGACATCTGATAACATGGACGCAGTACTCCTTGTCATTGCACAAACCTTCATGGATGCCTGCACCCTGGCTGACCACAAGCTGGGCCGGGTGAGCAAGCTGGGCTGGACACAACAGGAAGGGTAGCATGGGCTGGGGTGAGCAGTGCTGTGTGTACACACAGCTTCTAGGTTCTCCTGAAAGTTTCAAGAAAGAGGTTTAGGTTAGGCCTCTGATTTAAGGCATTCCTAGGCCAGGCTTTATTTCAAGGGCTCTCTGGAAGGTGGCAATTGGTCAGTCTTAAGGAATAAGCAAGAGTGGGGGGCACTGTGTGCTAATTCACAAGGTTAAGATGGGATAGCAGGTGAAACCTGGTAGGCCATGGGAGCAGGCCAGGGCTGCTTGGTGAGGGCTCACCCTGAGGGCAATGTGGAGCCACAGAAGGCCAAGGAATGGGAGAGTGGTATGATCAGACCTGACTGAGAATTTGGCAAAGCATGCTGGCAGCTGTGCAGTGGGTAGATTAGAGTCTGGGAGTTCAGAGGAAGCTGTGTTGTGATTTGGACAAGCAGTGGCCAGGTTCAAGCCAGCAAGAGGGTACAGGACAGATAGAAATTGTGGATGGGATATGGGGGATATGGAAGAAGGACAGATACACATATTCCTGGATCTCTGACTATGGTGAGCGGAGACTTGGAAGAGGTAAGCCTGTGGTGTTTGTGGGTCACCAGGTGGTTTCCAGTGGAGACATGGATTCTCCAATCTCAGTGCAACCCTGGACTGCCTGGTAGATTGGTTTCTTAAGGTAGTAGAGGTGTCTTTCTGCTAGGTTGTAGAAGGGAGGAGGGTCCAGGAGATAGTCATGTTTGAGGGGTGTGTTGATGAGGGTAGCTGGTAAACATCAAGTGGTCTCTGGTAGTACCAAGGTTGAGAGTATGTAGTCAAAGCCTGAGTTCCATAACATGTGGGGTCCACAATGTGTCTGCTGAGGCAGGGCCTTTATTTTATTATTTATTTATTTATTTATTTATTTTTTTAAAAGAGAGAGAGAGGGACAGTGAGAAAGAGAGACAGAAAGGGAGAAACAACTTTATTTAGTTTTTCACATGGCCTTAGTTGCTCTAACACTTAGTTGTGTACGTGGTGCTGGGGTTTGAACCCGGGTCCTCATGCTTGCCAGGCAAGCACTGAAACTGCTGAGCCACCGCTCCAGCCCTGAGGCAGGGCCTTTATGGCTTTATAGGTCCATGAATGGAATGCTGCCTAGCTCAGACCTCTGGGTCATGGTTGGCCTGTGATCTCTTAGGAGACATATCTCTAGACTTCAGTGAAGAAGCACAATATAAAGTTCTACTATGTAGTGCTATCTTTTGGGAGACATTTTTGTTCTACATGCTCTCATTATCTTGCCTGTGATGAGCTGAAAATCACAGGGCCACACCAGGAGAGGATGCTGTGTGTTTTTATGTTTTTATTTTTTTGGAGGCCAGGTCTTTCTACTGCCTCCTTTTCCCCTACAGAACAGCAAATAGTTCCTGAGTAGCTCGGGAATAGTCCAAGCCAGGAATGCCAAGCTGTGGAGAGTTGAGGAAAAAGCTTACAGAAAGCATATATCCTGACTCAGGCAGAGCGCGGGGACCTGGATCTGTTCTTGCAGGGGCAGCACCACCCAAAGATCTTTCTCCTCTTCCCAGCAGCTTTAGCATGAAACAGAAGTCCTGAGAGCATAAGTATGCTGCCCAGAGGTCATGGCTGCTGGGACTTGAACTCAGTTCGGTAGTAGAGGCTGTCTGGGTGTGTGAAAGTTGCAGTCTCTAACTTAAGAGACCTGCTTCAAATCCCAGCTCAGTCATTGGGAAGCAAGGTGACCTGGGACAGTTTACAGGATTTTTTCTGGGTCACAGTTTGGTGATTTTTAAAATGATTATATGAGGAGTGAACACCATGCATCCATTCTGCTTTCTGGGTCCAGTTGAAGGCATGATCTCAGAATAACATGGGAGGAGCCTCAGCTGAGGACCTCAGACACTTAACATTGAGGCCGGGAGGGAGTGGAGGAGGATCCCATGGAAGAAAGTAGGCTAGAGTCATCAGTCATCCTGGTTTGCTGGGGACTGAGAAGTTCCTGGGATGTAGGACTTTTAGTTTTAAAATTTAAGTACTGCTGGGCAACCCCAGGGAGCCGATCACCCTAACAGAGGCTGTCCTTCTTTCCTCCTTCACTACCATCTTGCTGGCGGTGCTAGGACTCACCCATCAACAAACTTCTGTATGCTCGTGATATTCCCCGTTACAAAGGAATGGTGGAAAGGTAATGGGGATGGGAGTAAGTCTGGAGGGTGTATGGGTGGGTGGGTGTGCATACAGCTGAGGTCTTGGGTAGACCCTGATGGGGACTTTGGGGAGTAGGCTCGTTTGCCAAACAATTGCTGTACCGAGCTTTCTGGCAGGTACTATGCAGATATCAGACAGACGGTACCGGCCAGTGATCAAGAAATGAACTCTGTCTTGGCTGAGCTGTCCCGGGTAAGGCCTCCCTCTACTTTTTGGGTTGGTTATAGCCTCCTGCCTTGACAGTCCTTTCCTCCTCACACTGTTCCTTGGCAGGGAATCCTTTGGGATCTTAGCAGCCCCGTCAGCTGGTTGGGGCATGACACAAACTGTCAGCATAAGTATAGAATGTTCCTATTATATAAGAGGTCAGAGCTCCCAAAATCTTATCACAGCTGCCACCTAATCTGATTAAGCCAGGTGCTTGGATGCCTATAGCCCTTGTTGGGGTCTATGGAGTAGCTGGAATCAGTTCTAGGCCTGTGAGGGTCTGCCTGTCCATATCTTCCCGCTGTTCTACTAGCCTTCATGGTATAGACGTGCCCCTACCTACTTTTTTCAGTTTCAGGAAATGCAAACTTCAGGGAATTTATGAACAATGCTTCTGAAATGATGTTGATCACGACCACAACCATGATACTAACAGCACCTATATTTTTGGTGTATTGCTTTATTTCATTTGATCTCCCTAAGAACTCCACAAGTTAGGTGATATCAGAACCTATAACCCAGTTAGGAGGTTGAGTCTCAGAGGTAGCCCCATGGAAGGACTTTAGGAAATCATTGTGTGAGATCTGAACAGAATTACAGTGGTTCACAGCCTGCAAGTGGCATTGGTTCCACCTGGCCCAGTAGTCCCCTGGGAAGGTGGTGGGGGGGTGTAAGTGACAGTCTTCACAGAGAGAAAGGCAAGGTCTTCAAGGAAACTGCAGACTGGGGGCTCTTCCTACCAAGGAGGCCCCTGACCCTATTCTGTCCCAGCGAGGCATGCCTAGCCTGGAGTCCTTTATCTATGGTGGCGTTCTGCTTCACCCTATAGGGCCTATGGCTTATCCTAACCATTAAGTCCCCTTCTCTCTTCTCACCCTCCCCTGGAGTTCTGGGTCTGTTCCTATGGCTGACTGGACCCCTCATCTCTCTCACTTCTCATCTACCCTCCTTCTAGAACTACTCGGGTGACCTCGGGGCACGAGTAGCCCTGCATGAACTCTACAAGTATATCAACAAATACTATGACCAGGTGGGCAGACCCTGGGCCCTGACTGGGAGACTGACCTCAAGGTACCCCCTGGGCGGCTGAGGGGACAGATGTGAAGAGGTCTGGCTCTGTGACTCAGGGTTGGGGGTTCTTGGGGGCTCCCCCAGGCACAGAATAGGGAAGGAACTGGGCCCCTTAATGGTCTGAAAAGTATCCTTTAGGCATGCTTTCTGGAGTTGGCTCTGATCTTCCCTGTCCCACTCCCTATCCCAGGTCCTTAGCAGGGTTTCCAGGCATGGTGGTAGTTGTTGGGTGTAGCTGGGGGAATCTACCAGTGCCTGGATATGGTGTGTAGGATGTGCTCTAGGACTGTACAACAGCCACCTCTGTGGCTACAGACCAGACTGGCTGCATGAACCATAGGAGAGGAGGCACAGGAAAAGGATGGGTAAGGTATAACAGAGTCAGTAAAGGGCTTTCTGGTGGACCCCTAGGCTGGGCCTGTTACTCTGAGGACTCACCAATCAACCTGTGAGTGCATGGTGGAATCATTCACTCACATAGCTATGTGGCACCAGTGATATGGCTCTTGCTGTTCAGTGTTGAACCTGCTTTGCAGCCCGCAGCCTAGTGATAAAACATTTATTTGACAATGAGAGGATCCGCAGATATGAAGTCACTCTGCAGTCTTGCTTAGCATTGTGAAGTGGCATTGGGTAGGCAGTGGTATGATATAGTTTTGCCCTATTCTGGAGATAGGGTGAGAGACAGCTCCTCTCCTTAACACTGCTGCCTTCCTTGTTCCCTTTGAGGCAGCCCCTGTTGTGGTTCTGCAGTTTGTGTTGGCTCAGTGTTGTCTCTCATACCACATCTGTCTGACCATAATTGGGTCCCTGGTCCCTGCCTGGCACCTGGCACATAGGGATTCAGGAAATGACATTAGCTGGAGGGCAGGTGAGCTGGGATGGCTGCATCAGGGCTTCTGAAGGACTCATGGTAAGAAAACCAGTGTGCATGGGGGTGAGGAGGGTGTGGAGCTAGCCTTCACTTAGAACAATTTTTTGGAAGTGGTGGATATTTGTTATCACAAGTGTTAGGTACTGAGTAAAGTGCATCATTCCCTATCTCACTAATCCTTAAAACTCCATGGTGACTTTCCTCTATTGTCTCCTCTCTCCAGAGAGACTCAGGTCACACAGGAAGTGAGACAGTTCACCAGATTTTTCAGGCTCTTTCCTGCAGTTGTGCTTCTTAGGAGCCCTGTTGAAGTCTGCATTCAATGTGTGGGCCAAAAGTCTCCCCTAATTGGTGTTGGTGTCTACATTTCAGATCATCACTGCCCTGGAGGAGGATGGCACAGCCCAGAAGATGCAACTGGGCTATCGGCTCCAGCAGATTGCAGCTGCTGTAGAAAACAAGGTCACGGATCTGTAGGGACCATGGAGCCCTTGCCTGCTGTTGCCTCAATCCTGCCTGGACAGTCTTGGAACCTAAAGGAGAGACCACCTTCTTAGATGCCTATAGTGACTGACAAGCAGGTTTAGTGGAAGGTGGCTCTGGCCCTGGCCCTGATGGACCCACCTTGTATACCTGGGACTTTGAGATTCATGAGTCTCATTCCCTGAGATCAGTGGCCCTGTGTGCTACTTCCTGTGTGACACTAGCCTGTCTGGAGTTGGGGACTAAGAGCTTCCAGAGTAGCTGGAAGGACCTCCAGGCCTCTGGGGAGACTGTACTATTCTTGAGTACCGACCTTTGTCCAATCAGGATTCAGAGACTTTCTGTCCTCCATCATTCCCAACCTTGGTTTAGCTTCCTGTGTCCTCATTGCTCCTGTCATGTCCAAGGTCTGAGATAAATGGCTTTCCTATGCCACTGCAAACTGACCCCTCAGCAAGGCCGACTGCCTCAGGGCCGCCCTGCCTTCCAGACAGCCAGTGGTGAGGAGTGTCTGCTGAGGGGGCCTTGGGAAGAAGGGTGGCCCACTGACTCAGCTCTTCATTAAAGGATAACACACTGAGTAGACTGTGATATTTGGGCTTACCCAGCCCTTCCCATAATATGAGGGTGGCAGCTGTGTCTGGCAGGCACAGGATATGGGGTTGTGTGTGTGTGTGTGTGTGTGTGGGTGGGTGGGTGGACTGTACCCTGGAGAGGTCTCATGACCCCCCACTAAAGCCCCCAGATTGCTGGTCTGGCTAGCTGTCCTTGGCTTCTGGGACAAAAGCTTCTGTAAAGGAAGAACTCCAACCAGAACTGGGTTGGGGGAAGACTGTGACCTGAGGTGGAGGGGTCTACCATCTTTTCAAGGGACCTGCCTTACCTTCAATTTAAGTTTTATAACTTCTGTACTCATGTTGCGTTTATTTTCAAAGGAATTGGGAAAGGATGGTATTACACAGGTTGCTCCAGGCAGCATGAGTCTTAAGAGCCTTTTCCTATAGCTGTTTCTGGACCTCTGGTTTTTATAAGTGAAGGCATCTTAGGGAAAGGGCTCAACCCAACTGCCTGTCTGCATGAAGGCCAGCTTGGGTGGTTTTACCTGATATATATAGGTGGGGGTGACCTTTGAGATTATCCTCGTGGGGTCTTATATCTCTGGCTAGGTCAGTAGGGCTCCTGTGACTGAGACTTTCTTTGGCCTCGGCAGGCCAGTCCCTCACTGAACAGAGGTGAAATGGGGGCCATTCATCTCAGAGATCCTCAGAAGACTCACTTCCTTGACTTTCTGCTTAATTCTCATAAGCCAGTTATCCTGCCTCCCCCACCACTCCACTTCCCTTGAGGGTTTGAATGGGTAGGCTGATGCAATTCCAGAAGGAGTCCTTTCCCTGCCTCTTTGGCACTAAAGCCATCTGTAAAGTCCTTGTCTCTAAGGCAGCAGGACCCACATTGGTCTTGTAGCCACCGCTGCTATTCGGTTGGCTCTAATGACCCTCCTTAATTTCTGCCAGATTAGCAGTCAGGTGTCATCATTTGGGAGCATATAAACTTTAGTTCTTCGAATTGGTGCCACAACAGGGTTTTTATAGTCAGAATGGTTCTGATGCTGCTCTGGCAGACCATGGAGCTGACAATCTCACAGAGCAGGGTGATGGAGAACGCAGTTTAGTTTGGACTTCAAGCAGGTGTGGAGAGGGAGGCAGCTTTGCTCAACACCACAAAGATCACAAAGCCTTGCCTCTGTTTCAGACTCAGGCCTCTGCAAATTTTAGAGACTTGTAACCAGGTGAGAGCTCCTAGGAGAGGAAGGCTAAATACCTACATGCCCGGGCGCATGTACATGGGAGGGGTGGGTATTGAACATGATCTGAGTCGCTTTCATGTCTCACCCTCACAGAATGTTGTTGGTTTTACAGTGCTTGGGATTGAATCCAGGGCTTCATGTGTGCTAGTCAAGCACTCTACCTCTGAGTTACAGCCCCAGTCCAGAATATTCTTGTAATAAAATATGCATAAGGAAGAAAAATCCTACCACAATAAAATAGGAAACTATTTTATTTATTTATTAAACTTCACTCAAACACCATGGCTCAGAATGGAGACGTGGTCACTGACAGGACTTTGTGATTGCTCATTTGGGTCCAGTTCACAATTTCAATGTAGAATATTTGTAATTCAGTTTTATCAGTCTTTTTTTCCTTTTTCTTACCAAGATGGCAAAGGTGTGTCCTCATTACTGTTTTCTACAAGCCTGTTAGAATACAAAGCACCTTTGTTTCTCATTGTCAACTGGGACTTCTTAGGGAATTTGTGAAACGACTTTATTAAAATAGCTTTCACAAATTTAAATATTGGATTATTTTTCCAAATAGTTAGAAGATCCAAGAGGTATCTTTTAAAAATTATATATATGTATATATGTGTGTACATACATATAAAGAAAGAATCATGTTAATTAGTGTAATGACTGAATTTGTGCTGATACATTTGGGAAGCTTTTGAATGGCACTTGGAACCTTGGGAATTGACAGAAGCACCCTGACTCCTACTGGCCAATGCCAATAGATAATCTTGGCTGTCCTCAGGGCCTCATGATGTGTCTGGCTGCCCAGGCTTCTCTGCTGAACACCAATAGTTACTGATGTTTATGCCTCACCCTCCAGGCTCCTATAGGATACCACATTAATGAAAAACAAAACAAAACAAAAAAACATCTTCCAAACCAATTAGGTCAGCTGACTGGTTTATCTAATTCCAAATATACCATTAATGAAAGATAAGAATATTGCCACAATGTTTGTTTTTGGGTACCAAAAGTTGAACCCAGGAGCACTAACCACTGAACCACATCCCCAGCCCTTTTTATTTTTTATTTTGGGGGTCTAATTTAGGGCCTCATGAAATTGCTGAGGCTAAATTTGAACTTGTGATCCTCCAGCCTCCTGAGTTGCTGGGATTACAAGTGTGTACAATCACACCACTCCTGGCTTGACTTGGTGTTTGAAAGGGAATTTCTTACTTGAGTACAAGGTTGGGGTCCTCTACATGTTTGGATTGTTGAACTGATATGTGCACCTGAAACAGCTGAGCTGTGCACAGGCTGAAGAACCTTCAGGTATAGCAATGTGAAACTCATTTCCCAGTCCCACTGCTGGTGTCCGGGGCCCAAGTGAAGTAGTAAAGTGGGCACAGCGCTATACTGCCATCTTCTGGCCATAGTGTAGCATTTATCCCAAGTTCATGCGTCTTTAGAAAATTACAATGGGATTCTTTGGTGCTGGGGCTGGTCTCTATTACAGTTTTGGGTTTAGAGTGATCTACATCTAAGGACAGAATTGAGATGGTATAACAGTGAGTAACTGGTCAGGAAAATAGAAACTCTAGGAGTTCCTAAACAGGGGACAAAGAGGGAGCTGAATGATAGTAGCTCTGCTCTGGGAGATAGGAGGCCTGGGTTCTAGTTTATCCTTCCCTGACCATCTAGGCCTCTGGAGAGAAGGGTAGAGACATACTGGCATGTGGTAGGAGCCACTTTGTGTCCTGGAGTTGCATCCCAGGCTGGCACCTAGCTGGATCTGTCTAACTTCTGGCAGGAAGCTGATGGCGTGTACCATAAAAGATGTAACCAGAAGAGAATTTAACTAGGGAACTACTTCCAGAACTTCAAGTATAAGGGAAGCTAATGAGGGGCAATGAATTACAACTGTCATCAGCCCTGGGCTCCAAGGGGCAGGATAGAGCAGTTATCTGGAGGAGTGATGGCTATCGCTGAAGAAGGGCCTGTTCCCCAGTAGTTGCAGCCTTCAGAGGGGAAGGCAGCTGCTGCCAACTGCAGAGGATGCTGGGAATAATCACCCTAGCCTCCTGTTCTTTGCACTGCCCATACATCTGTCAGCTTATTTGGGTGGCCAAGGCCCTGAAAGCCAGAGGACAGCTGGTACAGTTAGTGGGGATCAGATTCTGGAGTGCAGAGCAGAGTGGAAAACCATAGCAAGGGCCAATGGTATAGTCTACCTGAGTACTTAATGCCCTGTGAGATACCTAGTAGGCTTTCTGTCATGAAAGATAAAGGTTCCTGTTATTTGTACCCGAAATAGAGGTGAGCTTTGGGCTAAGTCTTATGAAGAACCTTCAGTTGTAGGAATATGAAACTCATTGTCTAGTCCCACTGCTGGTGTCTGGATCCCAAGTGAAGTAGTGAAGTGAGTATGGTGTAGTAGTTCCTGTTATAACAGGACTTGTTTTCCAGTTGCCCAGCTCCCAGGATTTCCTTCCCATGCCATGCCCTGGTGCCCCTGGGGAGGGGCTACAATGTCTGCCTGAAGGACCTTGGAAACTCTAACTTTTCAAGGCTGATGGGGCCTCTGTGACTTCTTTCCAAGTTTGGTGGGATGCTGGGTGTGTCCATAGTAACCCGAGGAAGATACTAAATTGCAGGCTGTTTGGAGGATAACTTTTCCGTTCTCTGACTACAACTTTGTCTCAAGGCAGACGAATTCAATCAGGGAAAAACACAGGCCCACCACAGAGATGCAGAGGCTGGTGTCTCTACATTCCTCATACCCATTGAGGGATGAGTAGGCATTCCAAACTTATTGCAGAGAACTGCTCTTACCTACACCCAGGCCAGTCTGCTCAATGTACTTGTGTGTTTGTATTTGTGCACATGATGCATGTAATACTGGGAGCTTTGTACTCTGAGAAAGCTTTTCTGGTGGAAAGCCCCATGGAGTCAGCCTGAGAGCCAGGTTTTAGCCTGGCCTGATCACCTTCAGACAATGATTTCTTTTTCTGAATCTTGTGTTGTTCTGTAAGGTAACAATCTCTAACCACCTTTCTAGGGTTTCTGTTTCCTTTGAAAACAGTTGTTGAAGGGAGATGAGGCCTGTTGACTCTCAGGGATTCTAGACCTACCTGTGTGCAAGAGCTGGTTCTGCACACTCCAGGGGCTGTCTATCCCTTTGGTAGGGTGAACTGGATGACAACTCCCCAAGCCTTGTTGGAAGAGGGAAAAGGAGAGTGGGCAGCCAGAAGTATACCTTACCCTGGCCTTTACTGAGATGGAGGGAAGTGTGAGCATGTGGAGGAGCCGAGGCTGGGAGCCAGAAGTGCTGGGTGCCTGCTAGGCCTCAATGCATTCACTGTGTACTGCATAAGCTCTCTATCATGAGGGCCTCTTCACCTTGAATTGGGTTTGTGATCTGAAGTATTAAGATCTCTCCCTTAGCACGCCTGTTAAGATTTAGATGAAAAGTATCCCCCAAAAGCTTGTGTGAGACAATCCAGGAAGGCTGAGGGAAATGATTGGTTTATGACAGTCTTAATCAGTGAGTTAATCCCCTAATAGGGATTAACTGGTACCTGTAGGCTGGTAAGGTGTGGCTGGAGGAGGTGGATCATTGGAGGTGTGTGCCTTTGGGGTATGTATTTTGTATCTGTCATGGAGTTTCTCTCTCTGCTTCCTGGAGCCACACCTTGATCTACTTTCCTCCTTTACATTCTTCTGCCGTGATTTTCAGCCTCACCTTGAGCCCTGAAGAATGGAGCTGACTTCCATGGACTAAGACCTCTGAAATCATGAACCTCCAAATAAACTTTTCCTCCTAAAATTGTTCTGGTTAGGTTTTTTAGTCACAGCAGTGAAAAACCTGACTGAAACAATGCCCAACTCCACATTTAATTTCACTTGACCCTTGTCTTTAACAATAATCAGACGAAGTATGTTTTCTTTCATAACCATGAATATGCTGATCAGCAAGAGGGCCTCTGGGCAGCTATCCCCTCTAGCCTCTTCATTGTGTGATGTGTCAGGAACTACAGACAGGAAAACTAGTCAATAACAAGAATGGTCTGAGGAAATAATGATCTTTGACAAAAATAATCACCGTTTTTCTTGAGTTTTGCAGAACTGAAAAACATTTTGTACCTAGGTGATTGAAATCAGATGTGTTAGTCTGGCTAAAAACCTCCACCTGTGAGAAGATTACCAGGCTACAGTCCCCCATCTTCTATATAAACATTTCCTAATTCAGCTTGCTAGCAAGGTGTGCCTTATGTACCTGCAATGCTGTGATTGGCTTAATGAAGTTTTTTTTTTTTTAATCACTTAATGAAATTCTTTTCCTACCACTTCATTGTCTTTCAACTGGTTGGCTTCCAATGCATGGTGAGCAGATTGAGACTTTGTATGAAAACAAATCCAAGAGCACAAAATTGACAGGGCCAGAGACACTAAGGTCCTGTCCTGCAAGCCAGCCTGAGAGGTTTCTTGCCTCTTTCTCCCATGCTCTGGGAAGTTTCCTGAGTTCTCCAAGGCTGGAGTGAGATTCAAGATCCAAGAGATGCAGGAAAGCCCTGCCTTTTCCTTGGACTGGTTAGCACCCCCACATGTGTGAAAGGTGCTGCTCTGGCTTCTAGGCTGGGAAAGATGGAGAAGGTGTCCCTTTGCTGTGGAAGTTGAGTCCAGGGAGAGGAGTGACTTCCTCAAGAACACACCAAATGGGGCTAGAACCATAGATGGAACCCAGGCTCCTGCTGCTCCAGTGCTGTCCAGGTTCAACCTCCCACATGCTCCGTTTTTCCAGATGTACCCAACTCACCTTATGGACCCTTCTGTGTCCTCATCTCCATACTAGACCAGGTTTCTGAGTCCCTTGGGGGACCAACCAAGCCCAGTTCCTTCTCTGCTTCTGGTTCCTGTGGGGCGCTGTATTGTCCCCCAGGAGCCAATCAGGAGGTGAGTGCCAACGGCTGGAACCTGGGTCCCCCCTCGTCCGGGGACCCCTTCCCTCCCAGCCGGGGAAACGAGGCAACCACACGCAGCTGATGGCAGCTCAGAATCCGTTTATTATTAAGGCACACAGGTTTTTATAAGGAGGAGGGGAGACAGCCAAGGAATCAACAATCCTTCTAAGGGAGTTGCCAGGTGTTATGTAGATTTCAAGTACAGACAAAAGTTAGGAACATTCTGTAGTCGATACATTCTGACCCACCCTGTTTGACCTTTTGTATAACAAAGCACGACCTAGCAGCCCCTTCTGAAGGAACTTATACAAATAGTAACAAGATCGCTCCAGGGCAACTGATGAAATGAAGTGGAGGTCAGACTGAAGGTCAGACCCCAACAGTTCCCTGCCTTAGTCTCCTTGTACTTCAGCTTTTTGGTTTCCTATTAGTTCCCTTCTCATGAGCCTCCTATGGTTCATTTCTGATTTTAATTCTGTCACCCTTCGGTTCCTATATTTGAAGAAGGACTATTACATGCATAGATACATGTTTAGGATCTTTATATCTTTCATGTTTTTATTATTTTATCATTATTAAAACTTCCTTTTTATTTCTAGTAATGTTTGTTTTTTTATCGGTGTATTATAATAATATATAACAGTGGGATTCATTATGTCATATTCATGTAAGCACAGTTTGCTCAATCTCATTCCTCAGTACCATCCCTTTCCTTTTCTTCCCTTCCCCTGATCCACTTGCTCTACTGATCTCCCTCTATTACTTAAGTTAGCATATTATAATTATATACATAAGTGGGATTCATTGGGGTATATTCATACTCATCTAGTAATACTTTAAGTCTGTACTTCCTATTTGAATGATGTTCAATATCCAGTTTATAATTTTAAAAAACTTAAAATTTTTTTATTTTGAATAGACATAATACTTGTACTTATTTATGGGATATAATATTAATATTATAATTTGATGTATACAACGTGTAATGTTCAAATCTGAGTAATTAACATTTCCATCTTCTCAAATATTATCATTTCTATGTATTGGGAACCTTCAAACTGTTCTCTAGTTATTTTAAAATGTGTAATTTTTGTAACTGTAGTTCTCCTGTTATGCTACAGAACATCAGAACTACTTTCTCTCAACTGTTTTTTCTTTTTTTAAAAAGAGAGGGACAGTGAGACAAGAAAGAGAGAGAGAGAAAGAGAGAAACAATTTTGTTTAGTTTTTCATGTTGCTTTTGTTGCTCTGAGACTTTGCTGTGTACGTGGTGCTGGGGTTTGAACTCACATACTTGTGCATGCCAGACAAGCACTATAACTGCCAAGCCACCGCTCCAGCCCCTCTCAAACTGTATTTTGATGCTCAATGTCCACCTTCTCTATTCTCCTTCACTTATTCTCCATTCTCTCTTTTCTTAGATTCTAGTGATCTCTATTCTATTTCTATGTGATCAACTGTTTTAGCTTCTGTAAATGAGTAAAAACATGGGTTACTTGTTTTTCTGTGCCTGATTTCTTTTCCCCCAGTTTTATCTGTGTTGCTGGAATTGCAGGATTTAATTTTTAATGACCAAATAGTATTCCATTGTGTATGTATACATCACAGTTTATTTGTTTTGGATTGTTTTTTTTTTTTTTGGTGGTGCTGGGGATTGAGCCCAGGGGCTGTGCATGCTAGGCAAGCACCTCACCACTGAGCTACCAATCTTCCATTAGTAGACATATTGATTGAATTCCTTGTCTTGACTATTGTGAAAGGGCTATGATAAACATGGACTTTCAGGTATCTCTTTGGTATACTGATATCTATCTATCATTTCCTTTGGATATGTGCTTAGAAGTAGAATTGCTGGTTCACATTCATTCTCATTCTCTTCCAAGAAATTTTTGATTTCTATTTTCTTGTCTTGGATCCATTTTTCATTTAATAGGATATTATTCAATCTCCATGTATGTGAATGTTTTCTGTTACAATTTTTTCTGTTAATTGCTAGGGTCGTGGCATCATGGATACACGGAACATTATCTACTTTTTTATATTTACTGAGATTTCCTTTGTGAACTAGAATATCATCAATTTTGGAGAAGGACCCTTGCACTGCTGAGAAGAAGGTATATTCAGCCATTTTGGGTACAATATTCCAGAGAGGTCTGTTAAGTCCATTTGAATTATGGAGTTGTTTAGGCTGGAAATCTCTTTTGTTTATTTGTTTTGATGATCTGTCTATTGGTGATAGAGGAGTGTTAAAGTCTCCCAGTATTATTGTGTTGAGGTCCACAAGTAGTTTTATGTCATGTTGGGAGCATTGGTGTTTAGAGAGTATATATTTACTATGGTTATATATTTCTTTTTTTTTTTTTTTAAAGAGGAGACAGTGAGAGAGAGTCCATTTTTATTTAGTTTTTCACATGGCTTCATTGCTCTGAGGCTCCGTTGTGGTGCTGGGATTTGAACTCGAGTACTTGCACATGCCGTGCAAGTGCTGTATGCAAGTGCTGTAACCGCTGAGCCACCGCTCCAGCCCCCTATGGTTATATATTTCTGTTGTGTTGTTCCCTTTACTAGGATGTAGTGGCCTTCTTTATCTCTTCTGATTAGTTTATGTTTGAAATATACTTTGTTGGATATAAGTATTGCAATACCAACTTGCTTTCTTGGGCCATACACCTGGTAGATTTTTTTCCATTCTTTCATCTTCAATATGTGGATATAATTGGCTGTAAGGTGGGTCTTCTATAAGCAGCATATTGTTGGTTTTTGTTTTTTAATCCAATCTGCTAATCTTTATCTTTTGATTGGTGCATTGAGACCATTCACATTTAGTGTTAGGATAGTTATGTGATTGTGGTTCATAGTAATCATGTTTTTTGGTAAGTTCTGTGCTGTGTTGGTTGTCTATGGATAACATGTACTTTTTTGAATTTCCTCTGTTTGTGGGTTTTGAGGAGTCTTTGCTTGCTCTTCTATCTGGAGTTTATCTTTTTTTTTATTAGAAGTATATAGAGATACAGTTGAGGGGGAAACATTATCAAAACATTAGCAATCAATGGATATAAACTTTGTTATCCAGGGGAAATGCCAAAACATGGATAACCACCTTGGGTTTTACTTGTTGCAGTTTCCCCCAGAAGAACTCATGCGTTAAATGGGTAGCTTGAGGTGGAATAACATCAGCTTCTGGGATGGTTCCCCCATCTTCCCAATCTCCAGACTCCTATGAGTTCTTCCCATACCCTCCCCCCGCCCCCTCCCCCTCCCTACACCTCCAAGTATCCTAGAGAGCCATCCCCCTATTACTCTGAAAGTCATTCAATTTGAAATTTTGTTAGGTTAGCCGTCAGCCCCACTGCTTCCCCAAATATGCTAGCATCAACAGATGAGAGAAACCATTCGGCCCTTGAGTCTCTGAGCTTGGAGACTTCA